>MU839835.1:497063-782259 GCA_030411725.1 Echria macrotheca
GCCCCCCCCCCCCCCCCCCCCCCCCCCCCCCCCCCCCCCCCCCCCCCCCCCCCCCCCCCCCCCCCCCCACTTCCAAGGCGGTTCTAGACAGCCTAGACCGAGGCAACAAAGTACTTGTACAAGAAACTTCCAATGATATAGAGCACCGTTATATGCTTCCCCATTAGAGTTATCCTATCAACGGGAAGAAAAGCCAGATGGCAACTAGGCAATAAGACAAAAACACAAACCCAAACACAAACACAGAATCTCTAACCGCCCTCGATTGGAACACGCCAGATCCCGCCTTGGAAAGAAACCGGGATCCAGCTGCCGACCTTGCCTGTAATGGAGCTATCGCATAGGCCATGTAACATCCAAAATGCCGGAGATGCCATGGCACGAAACCTCTCTGCTTTGCCACCCGGCGACTCCTCGCTAGCTGATTCAGCTGGTAACTGCTAAGAAATGCAGTATTAATTAGGGTCAGCTCCTGGAAGGAGTGTTCGCACGCTCCCGCTTCTATCAGAGCGGTGACCGTATCAAAGCATCGACTGCTGGATACCTCACCAGCAAGGTTGAATCTCTCAACTAGAGCTGTCCACGGAGTTCGTTGTCGCGATTCCAGATCCGGGTCATACTTGTCAGATACAGGCGGCAGTGGCACTGGTTGGTTAGGCGAAGCACCACGAGAGACGAGAGTTCGAACAGTCTTCAGAATGCGGTCGATATCCATTTCACCCAAGTCCATGGATCCTAGTAACGGCTTGATTGCGTGGTATAACAGGGCATGCTGGCTAGAAGCCAGTTTGAACAGACCAGGGTCGGTGTCTAGGAGCCGCTCAGCGCAGAGTTGAAGACCTGCTTGAAGGACAAAAGTGAGAAGCTTAGTGTGTCCGGTTTGCCTTGTCTCCTGACAATCAGTTTCGCGCACTAGACCAGGATTAAGGTAGGCGTAGTGGTCGTCTAGCCATAAGCCAACGACATGGAGCAGGACACCTAGCACCCCGTCGATGAGCTCGTCGGCTCCACCAGATTGCATCTCCAATTTCCGGGCGTGGTGAACGATATCGTCGAGAATCCGGCCGGGTCGAATCCGCACCTTACACTGCCGTACCAACGTCGCCAAAGAGTTGAGAATATACGCGTCAGCACTGAAGCCTCTGGGTAGTTTGGTTGCTAGAAAAGTTTGGATGTGCGGAGTGACAAGGAAGTCACCCACGGTTCGATGCATGAAAGTAACCTCGGGTCCGAGGTATTGTGGGAAAGTGTTGCCGATGGGCCTCCCGAACTGAATCAGGTCAGCGCAACGAGCTCTGAGCTGCACCATTCGGGTCTCGTTGTCGCATGGTAGTAGCGCGGCTGGCCTGACACGCGTACCAAAATTTGGATCGTCTGCAAGGAAATCAAGCTGCCGGAGGGGTATGGGGTTTCTGGCCTCAATGAGAACTTGAAGAATCTGTGCGCATTGTGCTTGGTAGATTGGTTCGACTCGTTCGATCATCCTCTGGAAAAAGAGTTCAAGGTCGGTGGGAAGATTTCGGAGCCGGAGCCGGAGTGTTCCGATGTCGTCGAGATTTCCAAAGCCTCGCAGCAACTCGTCGCAAACGAGACTTACCCACAGAAAGACCCCTTCGGCCCGTTCGAGAACCTCCTCAACGAGAGCTTCTTTCTGCTCGGGGACCAGCCCCGATGACTGTATGGTTAAAAGACTCTGATAACGCTGATTCCGTTCCACCCTGTCTGTGACATACTGCCGAATATCCTCGCGGGTATATAGTTGTAAGCGAATCTGGCGAACGGGCAGCGACCCAGATACTCTGTTCTTGCCGAAGTAGTGATCAAAGATTGGCCACTCTCGGCTGGATAAGCAGACCTTGATGTTTGGTGTGCCACAAAGTAGGGCGATGATGTCGACCAACTCTTCGTGGTTGTCGCTATACTCGTCCAGTGCGTCAATAAAGAAACAGAACTTGGCGTCCGTGACTGGTGTGGCGCAGATTCGTCTGAGAGAATCCAAGAGCTCGTTCCTGGTCCAATTCATCGGCTTGTTGACGGAGGCGCCCCATTGCTCTGGAACAACTGTGGGCATAAGATTTGGACATTCTGATAGAACCGTATAGAGCAGAGAGCGAAGTAGACCATCCTGGGATCGTTGCAAGTCGTATCCTGCCATCCAAAAGAAATGACGGCCAATAATGAGACGTTTTTCGTCGGCCCACTGCTCCAGCGCAGTCCGTGTTCGAGAATCCGAGGGGACAAACTTCATCAGGGTCGACTTCCCAGACCCGGGCTTACCGGCAACCCAGAACACGCCGGTCTCGTCTCTGAGCCACTCCAAGAATTGGACGTTTTGGTAAATATTGGCGTCTCTGGGTGTCAACATCCACTCGTATGTCCGGGCGTGAGAACTGCAGATGCTGCTCTCACGAATCTTGAGGGTGGAATCCATCAGACTTTCAAGCACCCTCAGTTGCGATCGGCGTACTTGAGCTTCTTCAGATAAACGGATAATGGTGTCATGCATATCATGCACGGTTTCCTGGATTGCTTGGCTCTTTCGCAGTTGACCCTCAAGTTGTCGCGTTAGCTGCGCCAATGAATCTGAGCAGTGCAGCTTTAAGCTCTTGGATTTCTCCAGCAGATGGTCGAGAGCAGATACCATGTTTGACTGCTGGGTATCATTCCTTTTGGATCGCTCGAGGTTCTCTGATGCTTCCTGCGTCGTTGTCTTCCAAAGTCTATCGACCGAGAGCTTCATCTCAAAGTGGTTGTCACTGAATTGGTTAGCCGAGGCGGCATTCTTGACTGATTGACGATGCTTACTAAACAAGAGACACGAGGCAGAGTGCCAGTTCCGATTGAGTCGAGACCAGTTTCTGATGCAGCTGTCGGACTTTCTTCTCCTTCCGGATTGCCTTGACCGTGATGAGCAGGCTCTCGGTCAGCTTGTGTCGTCCGGTGGCTTTGAGTTCCGAGAGTAGGGCCAGGAGCTCGTCGGCGACATCCTGACACTTTTTGATGATCTTGTCCAGTTGCCGTTGTTGTTGGTAATTGATTGTCGGATTCGAAGAGAGCGGGGCATGGGATGGTTGGCGAATGTTGCTCGCCAGATCCCGTATTGTGGAAGCGACCGAGCCGATGTCAGTGTGGTTGTCGGTCGCGCTAGCTGCGCCCCGATATCGTTCCCAGGTGCCCGAGACGACATTGACCCCAAACTCCAAGAACTGGGTTGCTGCTGTGGCGACGGCAAGCGCACTCAGAGGGTCCATCGCGGTCGGAGAATTGTCTCTTGGGGGCAACTTGCGGGGTGTCAAAACAAGAAGCGGTCGTCGGGTAGAGTATGTTTCAGGTGACTAACAGTTCAACGCCCAACCAATTAGCAGAAGGGCGGTGACAAGCCACACTTAGGCACCCGTCGACGTCTTTTGGCGGTTTAACGAGACCGCAACGCCAGACTTTATATCGTGATGTGAGAACACTAGTCACTCATCCAAGAAGATTCGTCGCTAATAAGCGTACTTCTTATTGCGAATCTATACCTATGCCTAGACTACAGGTTGTCCACTTGCCATCCAGGAATTGTCCGGCAAAGTAACTGAATCACCCGTCCAGCTAGACACCGACGTCATGTTGTCCATGAATTCCAAAACAGAAGGAGACACCTAACCCCAGGTCCTCTAACCAGGTCGATCCTCGCGAGTCCAAGTCTAAGCTTCGTCCAACAAGCCACAACTTTCCCAACCCAGTACTTACGAAGCAGAACAAACCGCTCAACTTGACTAAAAAAGGCTGCCATCCCGTCTGTGAAGACATATGGTAGGCATGCCTCCAAAGAAAATCTGAAAAACAAAGAACGCCCCGGTGGGGAAATAAAATAGAAGAAAATCGTTCTCATCCTCTTGATCCGACCGGGCTGGAATCGGATATGAGAGGAATCGAATATTGACTCTGTGTGATTACAGGGCGCGATGGTCGAGGACAGGAGACATGTTGCTGGCAGCGCGGTAAAGACTCAGCGCGCATTCCGCAGCGTTTTTGATGCCCACGACGGTGTCGCGGATCTTGCAGAACGGGGCCACGATCTCATCGATCAGCTCCAGAAGGTCAACTATGTGTTCCTCCTCCAGGAGGGTTTCCATCTTGAGGAATAGATCGGCCGTGTCTAGAGAACCTGTGTCGATAACTCGGATGTCGCGCTTCAGCTTGACCCACTCGGCCGCCCCGAACGTCCTGGGTTTCAATTCCAACGCAGCACGTGCATCCAGAATAGTCGGAATCGGCGTCTTGTCGAAATGCTCGAGGACCTGGCCTGCATAATTTTCCAGCTTCTCGCAGCGTGGGATACCCTGCCGTTCCGCGGTGATCCTACACTCTTGGTTCATGAGGTCGACGGAGGCGCCGCCGCACAAGGCGAGGTGCTTTGTGTCGAAGTTCCGAAACTCGTCAATTTGTTCGCAAATTTTCTTCTTGAGCTGGGTCAGTTCAAGATTCTTTTGGTTTCTATCGACTGCCTCTGTGTACTCGGTAGAGTACTCAGCGTCCATCTGGACCGCACCGTCGCGCCTAACGCGGCGGTTGAACAGCCGGCCAGACCCGTCAATGCCAATGTCGGATACCTTGATTGTGTCGGTTGCGAAGGATCTAAGGAACCCGATGGAACTCATCCCATTCAACAGGTGGACCTGATGAACGGACTGCGGAATCGCGTCCAAAGCCAAGCCAGCTGGAGCGCTATGTACCAGCTTGCGAATGTTTTGCTGGATGACGGCATCCGCTGGTGCCACAGGAATATGAATGGGGACGGGAAGGGGGATGGGAGTGTCGCTTTGGACCTTCCTCTTCTTGGCAGCCGGTGTCTGTTTCTCTCTGGAGCCCGTCGAGCGATCAGAGTCCGAGTCCGATGATGAGCTGGAAGAATCAGAATCGCGGGGTCTCTTTTTACAAGACGACTGAGCCTTAGACTTTCTCGACTTGTGGACTTTACGCGGCATTTTGCTGAGAGTGTTCGGAGAGAGCGGAGGCGGTTTGTTTGCTGTCGGAACCAGGCAACGTTCTGCGGGACGCAAGTCAGTTTAAGGCCAAGTGCGCAGTTTACTTGCATACGCGACAAAATATGCAGGGTTCTGGTACTGAAGATGTTTGGGATTTGTCTTTGTGTTGGGGGGCCGCGAGCGAACTTACCTCAGCTATGCAGGACCCGCTTCCTGGATGGCTAGTTCTTGACCTGGGGTTCGGTCAACACGTCATCGACCAAGTTATCTGCCTGTAGAAACTCGGCGAGAGATAAATCTGCTTCGCGTGCGATGACTGAGTTGTGTGGGAGATGGCGAGTGAAAGGTGGAAGTAAGAAGCTTGCACAAGAAGATGAGAGGTTGAAGGCGCTCCGACCAACAGGTAGTCAAGTTGAGAGGAGAAAACGCTCGTGCCTTCTTCAAAAACCGAAAAGCTTAGTTTTACTACCTAGGTTGCCTTGGGCCAACAAACATGTGCCCGGAACTTCAATAAATACATTGGCTTCCTTTGGAGACTTCTTTTCAGCAAGGCAAGGTCCGAGTTCAGGTGCGTTTAGCACCGCATACTCTTTGACCCAAATTCCTCATCCTCAATCAATAAAAGCATATGTATCTAATGGAAACTACTCCATCTATTTTCGCATAGTCATCATCATCACTGTCTTGCAAGACTTTATGGTGTTGATTGATCGTACTGAGGTTGCTTGTAACCCTAACCCTTTGTGCGAACGGCAACCTCCGCGGCATCGTGGCGCAGCGTCAGCACGACCAGTCGTCGTCAGCGGGGTTCGATGCGGTCGTTGAGGCCACCGTGACCAGTCCTCTTCAATCACTCGATCTTTTATTCTTCTGTCATCCAAGTTTACGCCTCAGGCTCAGAGTTTCAAGAAAACGATACAGCGTGGCAAGATTGTGAAGTTGCCAACATGACGCGTAAGGCCGTCTACAGCGCCGCGCTGGTCGCTGTGGTTGCGGGTGAGTGCTCCTGTGAGCTTGGCAGAATGCGAAACTGACCGGCGCAGCGACTGCCATGACCATCGCGTCGATTGTCACGCCCAACTGGATCTCATACAGCGACACGGGCAAGTCGGGTGACACAGTCTACGACCGCTTTGGCCTGCATCGGCGTTGCAGGTCGACGGCGCCGGGCGGATGCATGCACTTCCCCGATGAGCAGCAATGCGAGGGTGATGGCAGCTGGTTCTGGTGCGTGTATCGCGTGGGAAACTCTAGTGCTAGGCTAACAGGCGCAGTAACACTTGGAGGACGACCGGCTTCCTCATGAGTCTGGCCGTTGTGATGGATCTGGTTACCGTCGTTGGCTTCTTGGTCATCATGGCTGGCGGCAAGGCAAAGCGCGAGACCGGTTGGCGAATACTGTGCGCGATGTTGGGAATAACCGCCATCCTAGAGTTTGGGGCGATGGCAATTGTGGTATGTGTCGTCACTGCATCAAAGCCCTTCGTTTCAGCTGACATGGCTAGGGATACGTCTTTGACAACGATGACCTCTTCCACGTCCCCGGATATGCCCTCGATGTCTCATGGTACCTCTGCACGTCAAGTGCTGCTCTTGCAGTTCTCTCGGCAGTTGGTCTGGCCATTTCAGCATTTGTGTTGCCACCCGAGGAGGGATACATCTTCCTGCGCGATTCGACAGATGTATGATGGAGCTGTCGTCTTGAATTTGGATACCCGGCTGTATACTATTGGCGGTTTTGCGTGGTAAACGGGACTCGCATCGCCGGACTAATACAAGCGCTTCGTTTGTGGTGTCATCACAGCAGCTAGCATCAGATGTCGTGAGATGTGAGTTCAGTTGACAGAGGACGGGGCGAGACCGGGCGTTTCGGAAGCAACAGTGCGGAGACTAGTCCTCTTTGGTCCAACCCACACTGCGGCCTCCGTGCCACTGTCCGGCGTCCCGGTTAAGCTTTAGCGTGCTTACAGGTCCGGGAGCCAAGATGCGATGGACTGGGATTGCTGTTGGATAGTTCGGACCACTGACATCTTTCTCAGGTACACCGCAGATTCCATACTCTGCGGTCAGTCGTGAATGGGAATAAATGCCCCCTTTAAATCGTCCACCGCGGGGAAAGGGAGACTCTGTGATTAACCTTGCCAAGCCCATTCCAATCTCCCGGCTTCCCGTTGCCGGGCGCCACAGTGTGTACTGAAAAACACTACGGCAAATGCCGCCGTGACAGCCGTACCCCTGATCGCTAGCGAAGTGGGCGAGAAATTGCACCGGGGCGCCAAAATTTTGTCAACAGCGCAAGCGGAGCAGCGACGGCGCATTCTGGATCCTCTCCCTCTTTCGCACGGCGCTGTCCTGCTCTTGCGATCGGTAACACAAGCCGAGGCCGATCCAGCGACCACCAGTCGGTCGCCGTCCATTCATTTTTGTTGTGTCGGAGACTTTCCTCTTTCGGGCTACGCCCCTCGCACAGCTTGGTCGTCGCGCGCCACGACCACGAATTGTTTTCTCACCGCTAACTCGTATAAAACATTGCGGTCCGCTCGACGAGCCCCGACGCTTCGCCCACCATGTCGGCCAGGTATTCGCTGAGGCAGACGCCTAGGTATGTAGACCAATTGGTCTCCCAATAAACGTACGCTGAGACCGCGACTGCAGAAAGAAGGAACTCTTCGAGGGCATGATCGAGACGCCTGGACGCCGCGTATCCCGTCGCAAGTCGCAATTCCCCCTCGAATCCGACGGCGAGTCTAGCTCGGCGCAGGAGAGCTCGGCGACGACTACAACGACGAGAAAAGGGACTCTGCGAAAGCGCGGCACCGCCAAGTTCATCGAGCACCTAGGCGAGGACGACGAGAGCCAGCAGTCGACCGTGCCGACAACACCGGAGGAGCCAGACATGAAGGAGCCACTACTCAAGGCCCGCGGCGCCGCCAATGGAAAGGCCAATGGAGCGCCCAAGGCCAAGACTGAGGAGGAAGAAAAGCTCGTGGACGGCTGGCGACCGGGTCTCGATCCCAAGGTCGACTACTCGGGCGAGTACGAGTTCGGCGGGCCGTGGTTCGTGTCGGTCATGATGATCGGATTCCCCATCCTCATGTGGTACATGTGGATCGGCGCCGAGTACTATGGCGGAAAGTTCCCGCTGCCCGAGCACGGCCAGAGCCTCAAGGAGTTCGGCCTCCACCTCCTCGACCTCGTCTACACCGGCGCATTCCCGACCGCAAAGGCCTGGGCCATTTACTGGTCCTTCTTCCTGTTCGAGGGCGCATGCTACTGCTTGCTCCCCGGCGTGTGGGCGTACGGAAAGCCGCTGGCGCACGAGGACGGCAAGCAGCTCAAGTACTACTGCTCGGCGTATGCGTCGCTCTACACGACCATCGCCGTCGTCGCGGTCCTGAACTTCACCGGCCTCTTCCGCCTGTCGACCATCATCGACGAGTTCGGCCCGCTGCTCACTGTCGCCATCATCTCTGGTTTCCTCGTCAGCATCGTGGCGTACGTGTCGGCGTTTGTGCGCGGCGCGACGCACCGCATGTCGGGCAACCACATCTACGACTTCTTCATGGGCGCCGAGCTGAACCCGCGCATGTTCGGCATCCTCGACTTCAAGATGTTCTTCGAGGTCCGGCTGCCGTGGTACATCCTGTTCCTGCTGTCGCTGGGCGCCGCCTCGCTGCAGTGGGAGCGCTACGGCTACGTGTCGGGCGAGGTCGGCTTCCTGGTCATGGCGCACTTCCTGTACGCGAGCGCGTGCTCCAAGGGCGAGGAGCTCATTGTGACGACCTGGGACATGTACTACGAGAAGTGGGGCTTCATGCTCATCTTCTGGAACCTGGCCGGCGTGCCGCTCTCGTACTGCCACTGCACCATCTACCTGGCCAAGCACCACCCGAGCGAGTACCGCCACAGCCCGTACGTTCTGGTGCTGATGTATGCTGCGTACCTGTTTGTCTACTGGGTCTGGGACAGCTGCAACAGCCAGAAGAACCGGTTCCGCGCCATGGAGCGCGGCAAGCTGATCAAGCGCAAGACGTTCCCCCAGCTGCCGTGGCAGACCATCGAGAACCCGCGCGTCATCGAGACGGGCCTGGGCGACCGCATCCTCGCCGACGGGTGGTACGGGCTCGCGCGCAAGGTGCACTACACCTGCGACGTCTACTTTTCCACCAACTGGGGCCTGATCACCGGCTTCAACAGCCCGTTCCCCTGGTTCTATCCCGTCTTCTTTGTGATCATGATCGCCCACCGCGCCTGGCGCGACATCCACCGCTGCCGGCAAAAGTACGGCGACGCGTGGCTCGAGTATGAGCGCACCGTGCCCTATCTTTTCATCCCTGTGAGTCTTCCTTTTGGTCAAACAAAACCCTCGCTGACCATAGCCAGTATGTGTTTTAAAGCATTGCGCTGTTGTAAGGAGTGAGGAGTTGGGTGGCAAGCGAGCGAGCCGGTTGAGGTATGGATGTGAGGATGGGAAAAGGGGATTACGGTCGGGACGGCGATATGAAAAGGGCGAAATCCTGCTCGAACATCCTAATCCTAATAGCACTATTTTGTATATCACACACCCCGTACATAACTTATCTGAATGAACCTGGATGCACACAGTAATGATCAGAACGAAGCGTGAGGTCTGCGTAGATCCTACGATGCGTCCCCATCTCACTTGAGCGAACCGACATGCACCTCGCAACAGGCTCAGGGGTACTCTGCACAAACAGCTTGAGCGTAACAGAAAGACCAACTGTCAGAATGGTCAGAATGCGCCGAAACGGTCCAGGGAAACACGCAGGAACAGACATGATTGACCTAGACTACAATCTTGTCCTCTCCATCTATCAATAGCACCCCAATGACCCCTAATGTGACAATAGTACATGTTCGCCAAACGCATTATGCCGGTTGCCTTGCTCGCTCAACATCTCCCAATATAATCCGGCGATCCGATGCCCATGTTGCCCAACTCCGATAACAGGTGCGCTACCAAGGTGCCAATGACACCCTCATTAACGAGTCCATGGGTGTTTGGCCGCTGCTCGTGATACCAATGTAGACCCCCGTCGTGGGTATGGGATTGATTAGTTACAGCTTGCCGACCCATACCCACTTCGGCGGCCGGATCCAGCTCATCAGCAGGTGATGTTGAGCGTGGCCTTGGAGTTCATGAGCAGCGCGACGATGAGGCCGTAGAGACCTATTCGAGTTAGCTAAATCCCACAGCAGACAACGAATACCTACCCAAGACTTCGGCGAAAATAAGAATAAGAATCATGCCGACGAAGAGCCTGGGTTGTTGAGCGGTACCACGGACACCAGCATCACCGACAATACCGATCGCAAAACCAGCGGCCATACCGGCGAGACCGACAGCGAGACCCGCGCCGAGCTGGATGAATCCGGTGTAGAGGGCGTAGTCTTGTTGGGTGAGGCCGTCCGAGATCAGGACCGAAACGACGAGACCGTAAATACCAATGATACCAGCCATAATGACGGGGACGATGTCTATATCCAGTCAGATGATAACCTCGCAGAATCGCCGTCTGACCCACTCTTCACGATGAGGTCCGGCCGGAGGACACCCATGGCGGCAATTCCGACACCAGACTTGGCAGTGCCGTACGAGGCACCAAGGCAGGTGAAGACGATGGCCGCTGTGCAGCCCATAGCACCGAAGAACGGCTATCCATCATGTCAGCATACCCGAAAGGTCCGGAATCGGGATCGCGAAGCGCTGGGTCGAGCATCGGGGGTACTAACCGCGTACGCGGGGCTAGGTATAGCAGTTAGCAATCATGACATCTAGCTGAAGGCGCCCGAGGTCGACCAATGCATCGAGCTAGGTGAGCATCGATGACGAGGACGGTCGCTCGTCGCGTCGGGGGTCGGATTGAGCTTACCAAAGGTCCGACGACATTTTGGCGGTTGAAATGGCAACAGTCTATTCAGACAACAAGAAAACTCTTCGAGACGATGGGGGGCGATTCTGCGATGGGGCCGGAGTGGACGTCGCGATCGGAAACGGTCGGTTGTGGTGGTCGATGTTGAGGTGTTTCCGACTGCGAGCACCTGGATTTGGGGGCAAGCTTTGCCGCTCCACAGGTACCTGGGCCTGCACAATTAGGTAAGCCGGCGCCCGGACGAACCCAGCTCCTTTCTGCCGCTGGACACCGCCACCTACAACTTTCTCGAAGGCCCGTATATTTTTCCAGCATTTCCAGCATTCTACAGTCTTATCCTCCACAGCGCACTCAGCTTCCACCACCCACACAACAGTTCATTCCGGGGCGAGCAACCGCCGTGAACCCTGGCACCTATTGCTACTCAGAATCTGTACGATCGATCCGAAATGTCTGGCCAGAACGAATCCGCCGCCTGGCCCAAGGCCGAGGACGCAGCGCTCGTCCAGGAAATTCTCGATTGCATCCAGCAGGCTGGCCACTACAGACAGCTCAAGAAAGGAGGTTAGTGGTCACAACCGAAACACATGGTACTTTTCTAACAGGATACAGCCAACGAGGCGACCAAATCAGTTTCCCGCGGCACCAGCGAGCTCATCATCCTCGCCGCCGACACCCAACCACTAAGCATCGTACTCCATCTCCCGCTCCTCGCCGAGGAGAAGAACGTTCCCTACGTCTTCCTTCCGAGCAAAATTGCGATCGGCCGTGCTTGTGGCGTCTCGCGACCTGTTATCGCCGTTTCCCTCACGTCGAACGAAGCGTCCGATCTCAACTCGAAGATCCGCGCTCTCCGGGACAAGGTGGAGAGACTCGCCATGTGAGGAAATGAGTAAGGGGATACTATTGCGGATAGTACGAATCACAGAACTGAAGTTCTGGCTTGTGTACTGGTAAAGAAAGAAAAAGATCTGCTTTCGGCGTTCTCAATCAAGGGTTAGGGTTTGACCACTTGCCCGGGATTGGTGGGGCAGATGCAGAATGACGAATGACCCGGGCTGACACCCCGCCATGCATCAGCGGCGCAACGATTGAAGACTTCCGCCAGGTCGGGCCCGACCAGGTCTTTCCCAGGACGTAGATCAAACTGTTGCGTATATCGGCTGTCCCTCTGCTGTCCCTCTACTGTACATATCTACGAGTGTAAATCTTTACTCCATGCCAGTTCAATGTTGACAAAATGCCGAGTCTGGCGCGCAAAATCATTGTCTGCGCCGCTGTCGACGGCTTAATCCTCCAACCTCTGTCCTCCAAAAAGGACCAGCGCCCGTCTTCTCTCGTCAGGATCAAGTACGGCGATGGCTCGGTATCCAGTGTCTCCAAGGACGCTGCACCAGATACATCGGCGCCGAATTCGTTCTTCGAGGCGTTCGGCATCGTCGGTCGGTTTGACTGCTAACTTCCAAGACTCGCACTGACGTCTCCCAGGTCTCGTCACCGTCTTCAACTATAGCTACCTTATCTCTATTACCCGGCGGCAGCAGGTAGCCCAGATTCGCGGCCTCCCGATCTACGTAGTCACCGAGGTCGCCCTCACGCCATGTTCTTCCCAGAAAGACGCGAGCGAGGCCATCGCCAAAACGGCTGCGGCGTTGACTGCGCGGGCGAACGACCAAGCAGCCGATGACGAGGACAGCGGGGACGACACAGCTCCCGAGTCTCGGAACAGCGGTGATGATGCCGTGGACGAGGCTACTGACCTGGAGGAGACTGACACGTCAGCCAAGCCGACATCAAGCTCTGCGACCCGGACCAGCATCGCCGAAGACGTCATCAGCCGGCGTGGTAGCTACGGACGCTTCGCACAACGTTGGTTCAGCAAGGCCGGGTGGACGCAGGACCAGAAACGCAACATGGGACTAAGCCCGGAGCAGTCGATCGTGGACTCCGACGAGAGCGGTGACGGAAAGGAGACAGCCGGTGCCGTCCCGAAGAAGATACCAATCCCTGAAGAAGCCGCGGGGAGCGAAGCCGCACGCGCACTGCTCCCGAGGCTGTTGCGGAGTACACAGATTCTCTTTGGCACGAGCAGGACGTTTTATTATTCCTACGACTATGACATTACACGAAACCTGGCCAGCGGCAGGACGCCGGCGACAGCCCTCGCGCCGCTGCATAACCAAGTCGACCAGAAGTACTTCTGGAACCGCCACATCATGCAGCCGTTCATCGATGCTGGTGCTGATTCCCTCGCGCTGCCGCTCATGCAGGGTTTTGTAGGGCAGCGGTCGTTTGTTGTCGATGGTCACCCGCCGCAGACAGATGAGGGCGGCAGCAAGGGCGGACAGGAGTCATCGGTCGAGATGAGTGACTTTGCGTCGTCTCGACCCGGATCAACGCCCGCCTCGCCGCCTCCTGAGCGGGTTACGACCACAGGAGGAGACGAGACGCTCCGTCCGAGCGAGAAGCGATTCGACATAACCATCATCTCGCGGCGCTCGACGCTGCGCGCGGGTCTACGCTACCTCCGCCGCGGCATCGACGAGCAAGGCAACGTGGCTAATGCAGTCGAGTCTGAGCAGATCTTGTCAGTTTCACCAACAGACGGCGCGTTCGACACCAAGGACAAAGTGTACTCGTTCGTCCAGATCCGGGGAAGCTTCCCGCTCTTCTTCACGCAGTCGCCGTACTCGCTGAAACCCACACCTATGATGCAACACTCGCCCGACGCCAATTTCGCCGCGCTCAAGAAGCACTTTGACGCGCTGAGGAAGCAGTATGGGCAGCTTCAGATAGTGAACCTGGTCGAGAAGCACGGGGTGGAGTCAACGATTGGCGTGCAGTACGAGAAAAACATTGACCGGCTGAACGAGGACGCCGAGTATAAAGACGACAAAGTTGCTTTTGAATGGTTCGACTTCCACTCGGTCTGCCGCGGTATGAAGTTCGAGAATGTCTCGTTTCTGCTACAAACGCTCGGCCCGAAGCTTGAGAGCTTCGGGTACACGGTCGTTGTGGACAGCGACAGCATACAGACGAGACAGAAGGGTGTGCTGCGGACCAACTGCATGGACTGTCTAGACCGCACGAATGTTTGCCAGAGCTCGTTTGCCAAGTACATGCTGGACCTGCAGCTCAAGGATCAGGGGTTTGACATGAGCTTGCAGCGGGATCAGGAGAATTCATGGTTCAACACGCTGTGGGCGGACAATGGGGATGCTATCTCGAAGCAGTATGCCTCGACGGGGGCGATGAAGGGGGACTACACGCGGACGAGGAAGCGCAACTATCGAGGCGCTCTGACGGATGCCGGTCTCTCACTGACAAGACTGTTCAACGGGTAAGTGTATCATTCCAGCTTTCTCACAATATCTAACCAAGACAGCATGTTCAATGACTTCTTTCTGCAAACCACCATTGACTTCCTCCTCGGCAACGTCACCGATCTTGTCTTTGAGGAGTTTGAAGCCAACATGATGACCAAGGACCCGGCTGTATCGATGCAGAACATGCGGCAGCAAGCCATCGACCTCTGCCAGAAGCGCGTCGTCGCCGATGAGGCCGAAGAGTTTCATGGGGGGTGGACGTTCTTGTCTCCGACGACTCCGGACACGGTCCGCTCTGCGAGCTTAGAGGAGGTTGTCTTGTTGCTCACTGACGCGGCGCTCTATCTCTGTCGATTCGACTGGAACCTGGACAAGGTATCGTCGTTTGAACGGGTCGACCTCGCACACGTGCAGAAGATCAAGTTCGGGACGTACATCACATCGACCATCTCGGCCGCACAAGTGGATGAGATGCGCAATGTGGGAATGGTGATCGAGTACAAACCAGGAAGCACCGACGTCACCCGGGTCAACACACGCTCGCTGTCATCCATGTCCGAGACCCCCAAAGCGCAGGGACCCACGGGTATCGCGGGTTTCCTGTCGAGGAGCCGGCCAGGGGCAGCAGCTGCCGCGACGGTGGCCCCTCCCCGGAAGATCGCTCTCAAGGCACTACACAGCCAAACTTCAGCGGCCGATCCGGCAGCAAAGCGAGGCAAGGACGAGCCTGGCGCCGTCACGCGGCTGACAGAGATCCAACAGGTGGTAGTGATAGCAGCGGAGATCGAAAGGCTGGCCATCCACAATCAGCCGCGACTCGCGGGGACCAATGCGGAGGACGCGAAGCTGATCGAGAAGGGTGACATCATCTCGCTGGCGGAGGCGAAGAAGAACACGAGCGTGCTGGAGCAGCTGGGACATTCCATCAAGAAGTTTGTGTGGGCGTAGTTGTTTTCTTCGTTCCTATCCGTAATAAATTTTGAAAAGGCTTATCTGTACTGTCCTCTATGACTGGGTACCTATTTCTACCGTCATGCCAGACATAACGCCAGCCCTGAAAGGGGGTATATCTTGAAATACCGCCGCAACGCCACTACCACCACTATCATCGTGGTCGCTAAAAGTCCAGACGTGCCAATATTGTGCCCCGATCTTCACTCCTTCTTTTGGTATAACCTCCTTTGGGGAGGGGGGCGGCGGCGGTCAGCAGCGGCGTGAAGGGGGGTCCTGCCACGGTCGTTTGCCAGCTGTATGTTGGCCTTGGCGCCATCCAGTGCCTTGAAGACATCGAGCTTCCCGGGCTATGCAGCTAGGTAGGTACACCGGAGAGCTTCTGTACGGGAAAGCGCCTAAGGGATGTTGCAAAGGCTTCCTGGCGATGGATATTATTGAAGCAGGCAATGCAGTAGCTTCCTGCAACCCACAAAATAACCAGTCGTCCACATGCCCAATATCCCCCGACACTTTCCGTCTTGACCTTGCGCATTCACCAGGTCTGGATATGTTTGGCAATCGCTGCTGCACTGCCGTCTCACTAACAAACCTAGGAAGGATCTTTGGCTACGCGCGTTCTAAGTCAGGCTCACTCCTCCTGCCAGCCCGGGCTGGCCACTGCCTGGCATTCTTGATCCGTGCAGCTAGGCTTGACCAGGACTTTCCATCTTTATCTTGCGCATTCACACTAACAAATTTGTGATGGATTCTGGTCTGCGCCCGGGGGGATATAAAAGAGGCTCGACGCCCACTCTTCTCTGACCAGATTCCTTCATCACTCTCATCACATTCAGCTGCAACACTTTCAACACCCACACTCTACCACACCATTTCGTCGGTCCGAAGGCAATTTCCATCCTCGCCCCGATGCTCAACTTGGTCTCGATCCTTTTCCCTGACACATCTCCTCCGCCGTCTCATTCGCAGAGATTCACGTTATGGCCAGAGTTCGAGTTGCCACTAGCTTTTCACCGCTTGCGCACTGGTGCAGGGTCGAGGTGACTTGAGCCGTTGGCTTAAGTCTATTTCCCGTAGCGCCATCAGGGCGCGTCAGGAAGTCACCGAGAAGCGCTTGGAGGACGGGAAGATACATCGCGACGACAAGAAAGCCAAGAACCACGAGTACTTTGTCAAAGTGCTCATCGAGGTTTGGTGTATCCTTAGCGGCAAAGACTGGACCACCGCTGCGCTAGGCCGTGACCAAGACGACATGCCACCATGACGGCGGTTTTCCGAGTAAGTGACAGATAGAAAAACCTGTTTCTCTCGTTTTCTCTATTTCATTTTCATCGCCGTCTCTAAAGAAAATAGCATGAACATGACAATGGCTATGGAAATGGCGATAGCGACAGCGGCGCGCCTCAGCTGACCCCTTTAGTCAGGCCTTCAGGGCTTTAGGCTTCACAACCTGAGAGGAAAGCGAGAGCGAAAGCGCCGCGGCCAAGTTCAGCATCTGGACCACAGCAGTTGACCGTGACCAACAGCCGGGAGAGACTCGGCGCCTCTCTACCCCGGCTGCGACGTCTAGCGCTAGCACTCGATTCATCGCGCCGCTCCTTCAAAGGATCTGACGCTGTTTATCTCGACACACCGTCTGACGGTGGTACATCCGACCCGATGGAGGGGGTACAGAAAACCAGACCCAAGCTGAAGATCACAATCCCTCCGCGGGACGTCACCAAACAAGGGATCCCCCGTAGTACCGCCAGAAGTATTCGTTTGGAATCTCCTGCTCGAAGCCAACCCATCCACTCGACCATTCACGACCTCTCAAAGCCACTCAACATCTACCTCTCCCGGGGGGGCGACGTGTCGTATCACGGCTCAGACCGGGAATTCGGTCACCAACTCGAGCAGGTTCTACTCAACCAGGTCGGAAGGTCATCCTGTTATGACCGGTGATATTTTTGAGTGTTCTGTGAAGACAGATGATGCTTGGAAGATGATGAGAGCCTTCGAGCTCCAATGGGCTCTTGTACGGATTGTCGCGATTGCGGGTGGGGCAGGACCACACGACGGGGACGACTATGACCGCGGCCTAGCGGTGGAGGCGTGTTTCTACAATACAGCGTGCGGATGGATGCGGCGATATGAGGGGAAGCTGCCTGGTTTGCAACCAGGAAGTAGGCGCGGATACTCACAGCTTTCCTTCCCTGGCCTCATGTCGCTCGCCAGTTTCGATTCCTAGTATTACCACCGCCCGGCCCTGTCCAAAAATCATAGAAACCATTGACATCAACACTCGGGACCATTCGATACGGGTTCGATAGACCCTCGCCGTCTTCTCATCCAATCCCACTGTTGTCGTTTTGCGTGGCTTTGTTCTCGGCGTGGTATTGCCAAGGAGATGGCTGAAGAAGAGAATATATTGCCAAGGAGATGTCAGAAGGCATATATTGCCAAGGAGATCTCCGGGAAGCAGACGGGTTTGAGAGAAAGGACGGGTTCGATCGCCGCATACTGGGCCGCTTATTATGCGCTGCTGCTTTTGGTCCCCAATGTCAGACCTGCAGTTTATGACTATCTACGCCATGGAAAAGGTCTACCAATGTTGCCAAGGAGGGGTCCACCGTGAAAACAGAGCCATGAAAGAACTCTATCAGATGGTGTGACGAAACTCTTCACAGCCGTGACGGTGGTCGACACCATCCTATGGGGAGGGAGGGAAGGAGGGAGGGTGGTAGAATCGTGGGAATCAACGCCAGGCGCACGCAAAGCAGTGTCCATCTGGGTGGGGACGGGTTCGGGAGTTCTGGCAGGGGAGTGGAAGAAGAACACCGGGGAGGTGCGGGAGAAGGCGTTACGGGATATCACAGGTCGAAATCCACCGTTATAGGTGCTGGTGTCTCTTGGAAGTGAAGATTAGGTGCGGTTGAGATCGGGCGGAAGTTTGGGATGTAGTCGTTTCGGTCGTGGGGTGGAAGGATGGGTTCACTGTCTGACTAAGGTGTTGAAGAACTGTAGGGTTGGTGGCTTGTACTTGTACTACGGTAGAAATAGACCTTTTCTGGGTTTGTTGAGATTTGATATACAGGCATGGCATTTTGTTTTACGAGCATACCAGCTGGTCTGAGTTTGAGGTCTTCACCGCTGGTATTGAGGTCTTCCGTACGACTGCGAAGGCCTTTAGTACAGATACGGAAGCCCTTCTTTACAAGCACAAGCCCTTTCATACAAATACAAGGGCTGGAAAGCTTGGTTATAACGGTAAACGAGACCTCGGAATGGAGGTAAGTCTTGGTAAAACTCAGTGGTTCTATTCAGCTCCGCCTCCCGGGTATCAACAACTCTCTTATTACTACTAATTAGCTCCCGTGGCAACCACCTCAGCCTGATACAAATGCATCTGATACCGCATGTTCTCCAGCGGGATGGGATACTCCAGCCCGTCGGCGAGCCGGAACCAAAGCGAGTCGTGCGACTCGAGCTTGGCCCAGCGCCGGCCGCCGGCAACCGGCTCATCGTTGTCTCGGAGCAAGATGCGGTCGAGCAGCCACTGCATTGGGTATTTCTTCTTGGAATCCTTGCCCAGGGCCGTCTCGGCGTAGCTGCCCGGGCTGTCGACCACGAGGAGCAGCGAGCCGGCGGGGATGATGGACGTGAGGTTCAGGAGGAATTTGGTCGTGGGGCCGATGCCGGCGGATGTGAATAGCTCGTTGAGCGTGAAGAACAGTGTTACCAGGGCTGGTTTGTGTCCTATCGCGGTCGATAGATCGGGTGTGGTTAGGGTGAGGACGTCACCCTGGACGAACTCTGCCGCAAACCGGTCTGGGTTTATGACCGGGGTGTTTGCTGCTCTTGCGGCTTCTGAGGCGTATTTGGAGAGGGGTGGAGGGGATGTGAGGCTTTTGTGAAGCGAGGAGACTACGGCGTCCCAGGGGGCTGAATCCAGAAGAGTTATGGACCCGGTGGGCGGAGGAGAGGAGGAAGAGGAACCTAGGAAGATGGCTAGGGCTGCAGTTTCTGCTGCGCCGCCGCCGATGGAGAGGACGCCGAGGGAAGGCGATTCGGAGTCTGCCGAGGGTTGGGATATGCATATCGCCCGGAGGTGGTCCTGTATGGACCCGAACACGGACGCGTAGCAGAGGGCCCGGGTGGGGCTCCAGCGGGCGGCGTAGACGGAGAGGTTTCTGTCGTCGGCAAAGGCCCGGGCGAAGTCCCGGTCGAAGAGGGCCGCCTTGACGGACTGTAGGGTTGATGTGAAATCGGAGGAGGTGAGAACGTCAGAAAAGGTGTTTCGAAAGATATCGAGGATGAGCTGTTGCTGTTTCTTGGTTGCTTCGTCTACCCTCACTGGCGGTGTGGTGGTCTCGGCTCTGACATCCTTCGTTGCCGGCTTGCTGCTGTGCTGGCTACCCTTTGGCTTTGCCGTTGCTGACTCTTTTTTCTTGCCCATTCTGTATGTTTGATGAAGCTACCCACCCGACACTTTCACATTCACGACGTCAAGCACAGCACAAGCCCAGGTCGAATCTGCATGTCCTACCTAACCCTAACCCCTGCAGGTACCGGCGACGCACTGCAAGGTCTAGCCTGCCGGAACTATTTGGGCAATGCGAACGTCGACTTTTACCGGAGCGGCGGAGCTCTGATGGGGCAGCCGGAGTCGCAGCCGCTGGGCCCGCGAGCTTCTATCAAACTCTGGAGCTTGGCCTGGCCGAACGCGGGATGTCCCCTCCCCTCGTTGCGGCCAATGGCACCCGCCCGTCCCATCATGCTACGGCCCATTCGGAGCTGCATCGCACTCATGTCCTGATCATGGCCAGTCCGTCCAATCCGGGCGCGGTGGGCAGACACTTGCGTGGAGCGGAGGTCGCTCTGCAAGTCGCTATCTTATATTCGCCGTCCGGAGTTATAAAAAGCGCATCCAGACTATACCACCGTCTGCCGCATCTTGGATGGCGCTGACTGAGCCAAACCGTGTATTCGTGTTAATCCCCTTGGCTTCCGACATATGGAAAGGAGTCAGGTTCTGAAGAGCTCGAGGGTGGCTATGTCTGCTCAGTCTGCCGGGATACAGTGCTCTAGTGAAAAAAAAAAGGGTCCAAATCCTCGACGTCAGTTTACCCATTGACGACAAAAAAAGTCGCCTTCGAGCTCTGGGCTCATGATCCCCACTCTGCTATTCATCCGAGCGAACCAGAACACCCAGAAAAGGTCCCAGGCTCAGGAGGGCGAATCTGGCGACAGGTACTACCCCACCTTTGTGAGCCAAAAAGTGTCGGAAATCTTGACCACCCCTCCACCCCAACGGGCTGCCAACATAAAACAACACCCCACCTCCTCGCCCGCCCAATTCCTCTCCCTCGTCCTGCAAACCCCTTTGTCGCCATCCAGATACCCATAGACAGCGTCCCGAGAGACATATTGCAACCATGGGCTACTCCGACACCGACAAGCTCGCCATCAACACGATCCGTGTTTTGGCTGTAAGTCGCAACAATGCAACCCCGCCCCCGCCATCATCACGGTGCCCCGCTATCGCCATCCCTTCCGGACAGAAGCTCACCAGATGATGATCGCAGGCCGATGCCACCGCTCATGCCAATTCGGGCCACCCGGGCGCGCCCATGTAAGACATCAATGGCGGAAGCTGGAAGACAGGCACTGACGTACGCAGGGGTATGGCGCCCGTTGCCCACGTCCTCTGGAACAAGATTATGAAGTTCAACCCCAAGAACCCAAAGTGGCTCAACCGGGATCGCTTCGTTCTCTCGTAGGTGTCTCAACCCGAACAAAGACGCATCTGACCCGTCTAGCAACGGCCATGCCTGCATGCTCCAATACGCTCTCCTCCACCTCTACGGCTATGCCCTCTCGATCGATGACATTAAGGCCTTCCGCGTAGGTTTTCCCGGAAACAAGGCCGGCAGCTGCTAACCAGATCAGAGTGTTGACAGCATCACCCCTGGCCACCCCGAGGCCCATGACACCCCCGGCATCGAGGTGACGACTGGCCCCCTCGGCCAGGGTATCTCCAACGCTGTCGGTCTCGCCATGGCCCAGGCTCACACCTCGGCCACCTTCAACAAGCCCGGGTTCGAGCTGGTCAACAACTACACATACTGCTTCCTCGGTGACGGCTGCTTGATGGAGGGTGTCTCGTCCGAGGCGTCCTCTCTGGCCGGCCATCTTCAGCTCGGCAACCTGATTGCCATCTGGGATGACAACCACATCACCATTGACGGCGACACCAACCAGGCCTTCACCGAGGACGTCCTCAAGCGGTACGAGGCGTACGGCTGGCACACCCTGACCGTTGGTGACGGTGAGAACGACCTCGACGGCATTGAGGCCGCCATCAAGAAGGCTCAGGAGGTCAAGGACAAGCCGACCCTCATCAGGCTCACCACCATCATCGGCTATGGTTCCAAGCTGCAGGGCACCCACAGTGTCCACGGCTCGCCCCTCAAGGCCGATGACATCAAGCAGCTCAAGGAGAAGTTCGGCTTCAACCCCGAGGAGAGCTTTGCCGTTCCCCAGGAGGTCTACGACCTCTGCCACCAGGCGGCGTCGCGCGGTGCCGCCGCCGAGGAGGAGTGGAACCAGCTGTTTGCCAAGTACGCCGAGCAGTACAAGTCTGAGCACGACGACCTCGTCCGCCGCCTCAAGGGAGATCTCCCCGAGGGCTGGGAGAAGTCGCTGCCCGTCTACACGCCGGCGGATCCCGCCGTCGCTTCGCGCAAGCTGTCCGAGACGGTGCTCAACAAGATCTATGGGGTCATTCCTGAGCTCATCGGTGGCTCTGCCGATCTTACTGGTTCCAACCTGACGAGGTGGAAGGGTGCTATCGACTTCCAGCCCCCGTCGACGGGTCTCGGCGATTATACCGGTCGGTACATCCGTTTCGGTGTCCGTGAGCACGGTATGGGTGCCATTATGAACGGCCTCGCCGCATACGGCACTCTGCTCCCGTACGGCGGTACTTTCCTCAACTTCGTCTCGTACGCCGCCGGCGCCGTCCGTCTTTCTTCGCTGTCGCAGGTCCGCACCATCTGGGTTGCGACGCATGACTCGATCGGCCTCGGTGAGGACGGTCCCACTCACCAGCCTATCGAGACGCTCGCCCACTTCCGCGCTATCCCCAACATGATGGTCTGGCGGCCAGCTGACGGTAACGAGACGAGCGCCGCTTACTACGTCGCCCTGACGTCCAAGCACACGCCCAGCATCATCGCTCTTTCCCGCCAAAACCTGCCCCAGCTCGAGGGTTCCACCATCGAGAGGGCCATCAAGGGCGGCTATGTTCTCCATGAGCAGGAGGGTGCCCAGATCACTCTCGTGTCGACTGGTTCCGAGGTGTGCATCTGCATTGATGCCGTCAAGGAGCTGGCCGAGAAGCACAACATCAAGGCGCGCGTTGTCTCGATTCCTTGCACCGAGGTGTTCGATGTTCAGCCTAAGGACTACCGTCTCAGCGTCCTTCCGGATGGCATCCCGTCGTTGTCGGTTGAGGTCATGAGCACCCTGGGTTGGGAGAGGTATACGCACGAGCAGTTCGGTCTGAACCGGTTCGGTGCTTCTGGCGCCTACAAGGATGTGTACAAGGCAAGTTTTTTGTCGTCGTTATTTGCTCTTGCTAACAGTCCGTGTAGAAGTTCGAGTTCACCCCTGAGGGCATTGCCAAGCGCGCCATTGCGACGGTTGACTTCTGGAAGGATGTGCCCAATATCCGGTCGCCGATCAACAGAGCTTTCCAGCAGATCATCTAAGGAAAGGGATGGGATGGGGTAGTGTAGGCAGTGGGTCGGAATAAAAAACAAAGATGCTGTTTTGGTGTCGGCAGATTATTGGAGCAAACTTTACGAATGAAACCTGATAGAATGACTTGCATCGCGGTTGACGTGGTCCACGTCTTGCTGTCTCCGTGACAGCCACGCGGCGGTGCTAAAAATATGCGAACTGATAGAAAAGGAGAGGAAGTCCAAGCCGTGACAAAGTCTCAGAGAGAAAGCTTCGAGCAGAGTTGAAATGGAGTTGCGATGGAGTGTCGTCACTTTTGAGTACCCCTGTGGCTTGACAGGGGTGCGCACTGGGCAGCTGTCGGCCCTTCCACTACAAGGAAATGCCACCTCGCGACTGGCAGCTCCAGCGGGTCTCCAACTGCGCAAACAGACACACCCGACACAGCTTCTGCCCTTTCTGCACTGCCTGTACCGGATCCATCAATTGCCTGCTGTGCACCAGAACTCGAACTCTAGACTGGAATCCCGTCCACCAGAAGCCGCCATGGACGACGAGAAGGCCAAGGCCGAGAAGCTAGCGGCCGCCAAAAAGAGGGTAAGCTCGTCGAGGACCCGTCCAAGCTTCATAACCTGACGATGGAATCCGCGCAGGTCGAGCAGATGAAGAAAGCGAAAGCCAAGAAGGCCGGCGGAAGCACGACCGCAGCAAAGAAAGACGGCGCTGCCGATGCGCCTGCTCCCTCGCCCAAGGAGCCCGACCACGCCGAGGACGCTGCCGCCCAGCCCGCCGAAGAAGACACGCCGGTTTCGCCGACCACCACCGCGCCCTCGCTCGCACAACAGTCGAAAGCCCGGTCGGCTTCGTTCCTACAGGGTACCGGGGGAGGGCCGCTGTCGCCTGGTCCGTTCAGTCCAGACGGCGAGACGGCGCCGGATATCTACCGCAAGCATGTGATGAGGATCGAGGAGCTCGAGAAGGAGAATAAGCGGCTGAGTAAGGAGGCTCAGGATGCGGAGAAGCGGTGGCAGAAGGCCGAGGAGGAGCTGGCGGATCTGAGGGAGGTGGAAGGGGGGGAGGGAACAAAGGGAGAAGGCGCTGGTGGTATCGAGAAGCTGGTGCGTATGGACGGGTCACAACATTCTGGGTGATTATATGCTAACTCTTGTGGCAGAGGAACGAAATCACAGCGCTGCAGCGCCAGAACGCGCAGCTACAAGCGCAGGTCTCGCGGGGCGGGCCCGGCACGCGCCACGGCTCGTCGCCGTCGGTGTCGATGGCGTCGCCGGCTGGGGAGCTCGAGGCCCAGCTGCAGTCCAAGTCGGCGACGATCGAGACGATGGAGTTAGAGATGTCGCGGCTGCGCGCGCAGGTTGAGCGGCTGTCGGTGTCGGCGTCGACGCCGTCGGAGCAGATCGCCGCGCTCGAGGAGAAGCTGGCGCGCGCCGAGAAGGCAGCGGCCCTCGCGCAGCGGGAGCTGACCGACCTCAAACGGAATCTCGAGCGGGCGACGGAAAAAGCCGTCAAGGAGGGCTCGGAGCGGACATCGGCTGAGACGAAGCTAAGGGCTCTGGAGCGGGAAAACGCCGAGGTGGTGGCTGCCAGAGATGAGTTGGCGAAGAAGGTGGACGCGCTGGAGAAGAAGGTGGCTACCCTGACGACGCTTCATAAGGAACAGGATGGGCGGACGCAGACGCTGCGCAAGGACAAGGAGCGTGTTGACAAGGAGGTGGCGGAGCTCAAGCAGAAGATTGAGAAGGTTGAGGCTGACAATTTCCGGCTGCGAAAGAAGGACGCGGCTGAGGGCGGTGGCGACGACGAAGGGGTCGACGAGCTCGAGAACGAGGGGCGCTTGCGTCTGGAGAAGCGGGTCCGGGAGTTAGAGGCCGAGAACAGCGACCTCCGCAGGGGGATCTGGCATGAAAAACGCAAGGAGATGCAAG
Source organism: Echria macrotheca (assembly GCA_030411725.1). NCBI lineage: Eukaryota > Fungi > Ascomycota > Sordariomycetes > Sordariales > Schizotheciaceae > Echria > Echria macrotheca. The sequence continues at coordinate 521,876 of MU839835.1, forward strand.
TCGGGCCAGATGACGCCGCTCGGTTCGAGAATGTCGATCTCGGAGGCTCACCGTGGCAACGCAAGGCGCCTAGCGTCGGCGGTGGAATTGGCGATTTCTTCACTAGCGGGTTGAACGCGCTGACTGGAACGGGACATGAAGAGTTGCTAGAGGACGACGACATGGAGTTTGACGAGGAGGCGTTCCGAAGGGCGCAGGAGGAAGACCAGAAGAAGCGGATCGAGCGGATCAAGGATATCAAGCGGGGGCTGAAGAACTGGGAGGGCTGGAGGCTGGACTTGGTGGAGAATAGGAGAGGGGGCGGAGAGGGTATCGGGGAGATCTTCGAGGTTTAAGGAAGACCGATGCAGCAGGTAGTTTGTAGGTGTTTTATGGTGGATTAGTGTAGAACATAGCGGAGGAAGCATGGAACTCGGAGAGGATGCGGTGGTTGTCAGTGCTAAGGGGAAAGCTGGTATTCATAGACTCGCCATCCATTCGGCCAAGTCTGGAGTTGATATCTGTTAGGGATTGAGGTCAGGAGCCGACATCCTCAATAGACCTGTTCATAAGGACCTTGAAAAGTAGGAGCCACACACTTAAGCTTAAGGTAATCACCACGCTGAATTTCCTTTGCTTGACCGTCCTGGACGCCTGAGAGCTCCTGCCACACACCGATGAGCCAACTTGACAATCGCGCATGGACCAGCTCCGCAACGGTTTGCGCAAACTTTCATCAGACAACCTGAGTGGCCGTTCATCTCACCACATCAATCTTCTAAACCGGTTAATACCGAACATCCTGTTGTTGTTGGTTTCAGGCCTCTCTGAATTGATTCCCCAGAACTCAAAAATCATCGCGAGGGTAGAACAACTGGAAAAAAATGGCACCCGCTGCACTCATCGACCCCGCGCTGTTCGACCAGCTCAAGACCAATATCGAGCAGGACACGGAGATCCGCAAGGAGATTGAACGGCTGGTCGACGACCTCTCGCAGAACGTGTCGTATACCCAGGGCCTGCTGTCGCGGATCCATTCGACGCCGCGGGCAAAGTGTTTGTCCTTTTCTTTTGTCGCGATCATTTTTTTTCGATATAATGGGATACCCACCCCGCTAATTGCATATATACACAGACTCGACGCTGCTTCCCCAGGTGGAGGAGGGGATTCGCAAGGAGATCGAGAGTGTTGCTGCGCTGGGCAAGTTTGCTTCGGGGCATCCGTATTTCAAGTACGATTTGTTTCTCTTTGTGGTAGAGAATGGGAATGGGGTGGATGGATGGGCAGATAAGCAGATGGCTGATGGTTGTGCTTGTGCAGGTATAATTATAAGTGGACACGGCCGATGCAGGATGCCATCTCGACGGTGGCACTCTGTGCCTGGCTGGGCGGCCTGGGTACGGAGACGAAGCCGGGTGAGGTCGGACGGTTGTTGAAGCTCGAGGAGGTGGGCGAGCTATTTGGCGGTTTGTTTTTTTGACTCTTCCTACCTACCTATCCCAGATGTTTTTCCCAAAACTGACATTTTGTGTCGCAATAGTCCCGGTCAACCTCAAGGATAAGGACGCATTCCACATCACCATCGAGGAGTACCTCCTCGGACTCATTACCATCGTCGACGAGCTCAGCCGGCTCGCTATGAACTCGGTCACGCTGGGCGACAACGAGATGGCGGTGCAGATCAGCGGCTTCATCAAGGATCTGCATGCCGGCTTCCAGGTGCTCAATCTTAAGAACGATATCCTGAGGAAGCGGGCGGATTCGATCAAGTACTCGGTGAAGAAGGTGGAGGATGTGGTGTATGACTTGTCGCTGCGGAATCTGCTTCCTGCCAAGGCGGAGGCTACCAAGATGGAGGAGTGATCCTGGGGAATGATGCATTACCAAGAAAAGCTTTTTGTAGACGCGACTCCAAAAAAAAAAATACAGTTAGTGAAACTGTTGATCTAGATGTTGATGATGAAAGTGAGTGAGTGAGAGTGTGAATGTGCTGAACCCTAACCCTCATCCTCGAAAGTGCCAAATCCCTGACACCTCCGTCTCGCAACACAAATTGTCCCACAGCAAGCAACAACACCATCCCGCAAAGATGCCGCTCATCGACCCAGTGACCATGTCGTCCTCACTCACCAAGGGCGGTGCCCAATTGCCCACGGCCAAGGGAAAGGACGCCCCTTCTTCAGAACCAACCATCCAACCCATCCAGATCAAGCCGACGCCCGTCGCGCAGGCGGCCCGCCACGTCTTCCCTCTACTGCTCGCCAGCCTCTTCGCCCTGCAATTCCGCCCGCTCGTCGCCGACCCCGTGTCCACGATGCTTACCAGTCTACCCGTCGTCGCACTCCTTCAACTAGCATACGTGCTCGTGTGTCTGCCCGCCGCGGGGTCGCAGGGCGGCGGCGCTTCTACTGCTAGTGGGAAGCAAAAGACGGGCCGGAAGGTCCGGCCGGGGGAGAAGAAGAAGGGGATGGGCGGCGGCGCTGCTGCTGAGCTTGTGGGGCCTAATGCGCCTGTTGTATGTTTCTCCTTTTTTTTCAATTCTGTCTCTTGGTGGGAGTCGTAGCTGACAAGTGGGGGGGGACTACAGGCTTCGATTCTTTCCCTCGTTCTCAGCGTCCTCGCTATCCCGCCGCTTTACATCGCTTTTGTCTGCTTCGGCGCGCCGCTGTACACGCTTGTTGCTCATACTGGTCTTTGCGCGGCACACCTCGCTGTGCTCTCGCTCTTTCCGCTGTTTTACGTGCACGGTGTCGATGGGGGCGCCTGGCGGGCTGTGGGCGCGTTCCAGGCGCCGTTTGATGAGGTGTTTGGGGGGTTCGTCGGGGCGTTCGTGGGCGCGTGGTTGGGCGCGGTGCCTATCCCGCTTGATTGGGACCGGGACTGGCAGCGGTGGCCTGTTACGATTCTGTGTGGGTTGTATGGCGGGTGTTTGCTGGGGAGGGTGCTGGGGGGCAGTTTGTTCTGGGGGAAGAGGGTGGCTTGAGGGAGGTAATAAAAGATTCGGTTGGTATTATAGAATGTAGACGGTTTGTAGGAGGTGTTGTATATATACTTTTTGTTTGGTCAATGGCACATATCACCACGGGGTCGGTTGAAGCAGGTCGGTTGAAGCAGGGTTGTGTGTCTGGATGCGAGATTTCCTGAAAAGGAAAATTATTCAAGCATTGGAAATCAGATCTCAAGCTTCCTCTTGAGATTCTAAGCAGCCTGAAGTGCGGGACATGTACACAGCTTCAGCATTCCCATCAGTTGAGGACCAGCCCAACCATCCGGTCGTTCATGGTCGGATATAAAATCTTGTCCACTCGGCGCGTCAACGCGTAAAGCTCCCCACCAAACGGCCCGAGCGCCGAGCTTTCAACATCTCGACCTCCATGTCCCTATCGGGGTCATCTACCCATCTATCGGGGCGCTCGGATAACCACCACACCTCCCACAGCGAGAATCTCAAAGTGAAAGAAGTTTCCATGCCGTGAACAGCTGTCCTCGCCCAGGTTTACATCTGCCCCCACGCCACCGCCGGCGACCGTAACAATGGCTGCTCCTCCGACTGCCGGAGAGCCGTCCTCCAAGCCGGCGCCGGCTCCTTCGGCCGCTGTTCCTCCGAACCCGGCGAAAAACTACAAAGGGTTCGTCGCCGGTATCTTTTCGGGAGTAGCCAAGCTGGCCGGTAAGCCTTTTCTCAGCGTCCTCCTCCTCCTACCTACTTCATCTCATCTCCTCATCTCCTCAGCTCTCAGACAACAAAATTTCTCTCTCTTGATCCCCTTTCATGAGATGTATGTAGCTTACACCAACCAACCAAATACTAACATTGATTTCACAGTCGGCCACCCCTTCGACACAATAAAAGTCCGCCTCCAAACCACCACATCCTCACGCTTCAGCGGACCCCTCCGTAACTTTATCCCTCCCCCATCCCCTTTCCCTTTCATCACCACCATCTCACACAAACCGTGTATATCCAGAATGCGTAGCCCAAACCCTCCGCAACGAAGGCCTCCCAGGCCTCTACAAAGGCGCCACCCCGCCTTTAGTCGGCTGGATGTTCATGGACAGCATAATGCTCGGCTCGCTGACCGTCTACCGCCGCCTGCTGCGCGACAACCTCTTCAACCCTCCCTGGCACCCGCTGCACGACCCGTCCACCCCCCTCCCGCCGCACGGCCACGGGCTCGCGGGCATCATGGCCGGCGCGACGGTGAGCTTCGTCGCCGCGCCCGTCGAGCATGTCAAGGCGCGGCTGCAGATCCAGTACGCCGCCCGCAAGAGCGACCGGCTCTACGCGGGGCCGATCGACTGCCTGTCCAAGATCTATAGACACCACGGGATCCGCGGCGTGTATCACGGCCTGGGCGCCACGCTGCTCTTTCGGAGCTTCTTCTTCTTCTGGTGGGGCAGCTATGATATCTTCTCGCGCTGGATGCGCGAGCACACGGCGCTGGGCCCGGCGGCGATTAATTTCTGGGCGGGCGGGCTGAGTGCCCAGGTCTTTTGGGCCACGAGCTATCCCAGTGATGTGGTCAAGCAGCGGATCATGACGGATCCGCTTGGTGGTGGTCTCAATGATGGTGTCAAGCGGTTTCCCCGGTGGAAGGATGCTGCGGTAGCTGTGTATAGGGAGGGAGGAGCTCGCGGGTACTGGCGTGGGTTTCTGCCATGCTTCTTGCGGGCCTTTCCCGCTAACGCCATGGCGCTCTTCGCTTTCGAGGGTGTCATGCGCGCGCTGCCCGAGTAAACTGTGTCTATCCGTGAAGAACAACTTTGTACAAAGCATTTAGACGGCAGGTATTTATGGGAGACGGAGTCACAGCGCATAGAATTACACAAAATCATCAAGTAAAACGTGACAGCGAAAAGTGAGACGAACAAGCCTCTGGCCCGAACGCCTCGCCACCGAGATGGCTTCCAGGTCTTCCATTAACTCCTGGTATCCGCTATGCACATCCGTCTAAATCCCCTATTTTGTGGTATCCCATGCCAGATGAACCGCAGACCGTCCGAGACCATCCACCCGCTTACTCGTCATCCTCATCGGCCTCGTCGTTGACGACGTTGAAGAACTTGAGCTCGTAGACACCCTTAGAAGTCGACACCACGCGGAGCCAGTCACGGAGCTGCATCTTCTTGAGGAACTTCTTCGTGCTGTGCCAATTGTCAGCCTCCATCACCTTATCATATCCACAGAGGGTTCCATACAGGTACTTGAGGTAGCGGCCAGAGAGCTCGTTGTGGGCCGTGATCTCGATCTTGCCGTCGCCCGACTGCGAGATCTTGATCGTGTCGCCGAGGTTGCCGACGCGGCCGTCAACCTTGATCTTCTCGTTCAGGAACTTCTCGAAGGCCGAGACGTCGAAGATCTTGTCGCTGGCGGGCTGCGAAGCGTTGATGACGAACTAGCGGGCCAAATGTCAATTCATCACTCGGAAAAACGATTGCATAGAATAGAACTCACCTTCTTGGTCGTCTTGGGGCCCTTGCCCTTGGCGCCAGACTTCTTCTGTAGTTCCCAACGGAGATGACTTTAGCCTACTGCTTCACGCCATGGTAACCCGTAATCCTCGGGCCAGCAAAGCTGGACCGGCGAGGGGGTACTGGGCCAACAGCAAAGCGGTGTCAGGTAAAATAACATACAGTAACGGGAGCCATTGCTTCGATAGATGATCCGGTGTGAGGATTGACGGAGTGTCGGGTTCGTGTGGTGAGGTCGCAAAGAGGTGATATCCTGCGCCTTGGATGGTTGGTGGTGGTCAAGAAAAGTTCGCGAAGCCGGCGAAATTGAAATGTGTGGTTGGAAATTTAGGGCTCAGTGGTGGGGCATGAGGACCCCTGTTGTGGGGTCGTGGGGATTTCAGTCCAGGGTTAGGGTTCGACCTCCAAGATCTTGACGGGGCAGTTTTTTTTGCAGCTGAAGGCTCAGATATACTGTGTAGTGTAGGGTGTACACGTACTGAGTATTATCGATGAACTCCAATAGCATTCTACACTAAGTGTATACCTCTCAGCCTTCTTCACCTATAGTCTTGCAGCATGGAGGGTATCTCCCAGGCCCGTCAGTTCCAATGATAAACGGAACTCCATTCATGCCGAGGTATTCGTCTCGAGTTCGAACCAAGGCGGCCAAAAAAGCTGCGGCAACCGTTCGCCAAGTACCGTCGTCCGAATATAGCCGGCCATGATCTCGACGGTTCATCACATGATGGTTCGAAACCCGCTGCGCCACATTTGACGCCACCCTCAAGGTCAACGAGACAATGTGATGTCATTCTATGGCTCGGCAAGCGTAGCGTACGTCACGACCAAAGCTTCGCCTGTGGACAAGATCGAATACGCAAGCAAAGATGGCGCTGTCGGGAGTGTATTGCCGTGTTGCGATCCTATGATGTGAACGATTGCCATCGTGCCACAGTTCGCACCACACGAATTGGTGTGAGAGCGCAACACCGAAGAGTGATCCGCAAGCATCCGCGACATCGGGACCTTGCGTAAACAGAGTGGCTGACCGCCCTGGGGCTCCGGAGGCCGCGAACCAGCGCCATCTCGATCCGTTCCCGTTGGCCAAGACTGGCCCGCCGCGCGCTCCGTCAGCCTAGCCACCTTTTCTTCAGCCAGATGGATGTGTCCAAGTCGAAGCGGTTCCGTGTTTTCCGGCCGCCTCCGGATCGATTTGAACGGCTCGACCGCCGCCTCGGTAATGAGTTGAGATGAGACTCAATCTCGAAGCTGTTGACTAAGAAAACGAATGAGACTCGGAAAGCCGACAATGGCATTTATCACCTTATCTCAGCTCTAGCCAGTCGTAACCCATGCCTCTCCAGCCATCCTGATGCTTACCATTGCTGGCTTGGAGGGACCTGGCACCACGCAACGCCAATGTCTCTGGTCGCCTGAGCTGCAGCAGCGGGACAGCGAGCAGCGCTAACGAGGCCCGTCGGCCAATCAGAGCCCCAGGACCCCACTATCGCATCGGCAGGGAAGTCCACGGTCTTTGCCAAGGCCGCCGGATTCGACAGAGGCTATGACGCACGTCGAGGGGTCCCCGACCACCGCAGGAGGCCGTTTGTTCAGCAAGAACCGGACACCTGCTCTGCATTCTTGCACCAAGCAGCAAGAAGCCGTCAGCCAATTTGCATTCTTGGCACTTGCCCCGGTCTGGCCATTGCCTGCTGACAGTCTTGTTCGACCGACGTATTAATACACCGCAGTAGCCCCGCCATCCAACTACTTTTTGTTGCCAGCCACTCCTCATTCTCGAACCACTCGCAAACTACGCAATCCGATTGCAAAGAACGAATTGAAAACCTCAGACCAACCACAAGAGTCTCAGTCAGACCACAAAACCTTCAATATGCCCTTCACCGCCAGGTATGCCCATTGATCAGCCTTTGCGATAGTTCAGAACTGACGCATCAAACAGTGACATCTGCAAGATCGTCTTCGCCGTCCTGCTCCCTCCTCTCGGAGTCTTCCTCGAGAAGGGCTGCGGCGGTGATCTCTGCATCAACATCCTCCTCACCATCCTCGGTGTAAGCATTTCTCCCTGATCCCGGGTATCCGACAACTCGGCGGACTAACACTCGTCTAGTACATTCCCGGCATCATTCACGCCCTGTACATTATTCTTAAGTATTAATGTCACGGAGATCCTGGCGGTTGCGCGCTTCGGCGGAAAGCGTCTGCTCAGGGGTGATTGCCGAACGGTAGCACCGACCGAACAAGCTCGACGCACTGCCTACGACTTGACGCAGCCATGGAGAGAGTTTAACGGCGTCGGGGGATCGCATCGTCTCACGACATGGAGATGGTAACGGGAGCATGATCATGTTTCACGAGCGCCGGATTCTGGTTTCGACACGGTACTTGTTCGGTTCTTCTGTCGAGTTTCTTTCCTTTTGGTGGTAGTTGGTTTCTTCACGAGCCGATAGAGGCTTTAATATCATGATACCCGACATGTTGGATGGATATGAAGGTCGGGGTTGACCTAGTCACTGTCTCATGCCGTGACCCGTCATGTTTGTTCTCCCACAAGGTCTCAGCCGACATCTAACGGTCCCGTCGACCTGCCGGGATACCCCGCGGGATTAAGCCCGTCCTACCTTGAATGATAATATCTAGCACGTAGTTAGTACATGCAAAGTTTCGATGGGCGATGACCTACGTCGTTCTTCCCAACCGAGACGATTTGGTCTTCGGCCACCCGGATACCACCAGCGCCCTCAATGTATGCAATTGGTGCATCGCCCATGATTTTCCTCCCGACATCCGCTACTGTTGAGCCCTTCTTAACCAAGACGCAGTCCCGGAAGACGGCTTTTGATTCATTGGCGCCCGAGCTAAAGGTTGTAGTGTTTCGAACCGGGAAGACAGGCGTAAGTCCGAGGATCTCTGCAGCTTTGGACAAGACTTGGTTCACGCCCGTCGACCCGAAGCGGTAGAGAACCATGTCTTTCAGGTTCTCTATCCTGTTGCGATTCTTCTCGTCCAGCTCCTTCAGCCCTCCGCCGTCGGGGTCGCCATCCGCTATGAGATCCTCACGCGTATCGACGAATTCGCTGCCTTCTGTGTAGCGGATATACCCTTGCTTCGCGAGTTTCCTCAGGAAAATCTCGGAAATGGCCGAGCACAGCACAATGGTATTCGGATCTTGCATCTTTGCTATCTTTGCAATGTTCTTGTCGGCATCGGGATGGTCGATCTTGTTCAGGGCGATGACGGTTGGAAACTTCTCGTCCGTAAAGGCATTTACAACGCGGTCAATGGTTTCATCTGTTCCGTTAGCAAGCGTCGGGTCAGACAGACAGCAAACATACCACTCCATTCCTCCAGGGGCTCCTTCAACCCTAACCTATCGAGCGTCCGCGCGACGACCACCGCTGTGCTCCCGTACCCGCTGAACTGCCCCTGGAGAGTCTCAACAGCAGTCGCCTTGACCGCAACATGCCGTCTCTTGATGGACCCCCACTTATCCATTAGATTCCCACGAATCCAGGCCACAATCTCGGACCGAAGCCATGCAATATCGACCGATGGATCATACCCCCGCGTGTTCTTCCCCTCAGCGTCCGTCGTCCCGGAGACATCAACAACATGTATCAGCGCGTCCGCATGTCGCAGGTCGTCGAGGAACTTGTTTCCTAGCCCTTTGCCCTCGTGCGCGCCGGGCACGAGTCCGGCGACATCGAGAAGCTCGATCGGTACGCTGCGACGCCCGTTGACGCAGGAGCCATAGTTTGGTTTACACCGGTCGCTCAGGCCGAAGCGCTTGCATGCGCAGTCTATTTGGAGGTAGCCGATGGCGCGCTGGGGATCGATGGTCGTGAAGCTAGGACTATCAGTCGATGGCTAGCGCGCGGAGGTCGGAGCATCATACGGGAAATTTCCTAGACGGACCCGGATCAGCACCTCTTCGTATGTCTTTCGGGCAGATGGCTCGCGGCGGAAATGGAGGGGTTGAGGGGGGGCTACCCACCAACTTTGGAGCTGGCATCGGTCAAGGAATTGAGGGTGCTGGACTTCCCTGCGCTCGGTTTCCCGACAAGGCCAATCAATGGGTCGCGAGGCATCTTGTCTGGATGGTATGGGTGCTAACAAAGTTGGAAATCGACGGTGAGAATCAATTGTGCAAGTTGCGCCCTCGAAACCAGAAATTCTGCCCCGCCTGATAACCCCTCGATAACGGAGGGGCAACCCAAGAGCTACAGCAACCTTCGGAAGCGTTCCACGTTAGCTTCGGAGCGATCCTTGTGGAGAGGACTACATAATCAGAGTTACAAGCTCTGCAACCTACACAATGAATTTCTTCCAACGGTGAAAGCGTCTTGGATTGAGATTCACGAGCTCTCGGGGTTAGGGTTAAGCCCCTGATATCAACCCACCGCTGTCCCGTCTGCCCCGAACATCACGCAACTGCCACAACTGAACATGGCGCCCCAAGAGCTTCCGATCGATGACCTCCCGATATGGGCGCGTCTGAACGATGTTCGGTTCACCAATGTCAGGGTTGTGAAGTCCGAGGGCAAAGGCTATGGTGTCATCTGCCAACAAAGCTTCGACGCCGACGACAGTGGTCCCGACAAGCCCCTTCTAACGGTGCCCCATGGCCTCGTACTAAACGAAGCTGCGGTCGAGGAGTACGCAAAAGAAGACAAGAACTTTAAGCAGCTTTTAGAAGCTGTCGGACATCGCGTACATGGCCCCTCGATTCCTCCTCTGGCCGGCGCTAACTCTGCTAGTCTCCGCGGGCTGATATCCTCCTATTCCTGCTCGTCCAGACCGCAATAGCCTCCAGGACCGGACCCTCTTCCACTGGAGTCTCCAATCCCTGGACAGAGTATCTCCGATTTCTACCTGGGACAGTCCTTGTCCCGACGCTGTGGAACGAGGACGAGCGACTCCTCCTCCGGGGCACCTCGCTCGAGTCAGCAGTAAACGCCAAGATGCTCGCGCTGGATGCCGAGTACGAAGTGGTCCAGGACATCTCATCAGACATACCGTGCTGGAACGAGCTGTTGTGGGAAAGCCGCACCGTGTCCCTCCGAGATTGGATGCGCCTCGACGGGCTCTACCGATCCCGGTGTCTGGAACTGCCGAGATCAGGCGAGTCCATGGTCCCGTGCATCGACATGCTCAACCACTCCAGCAATGCGACGGCATACTACGAGGAAAACGCCAAAGATGAAGTTGTCCTCCTCCTCAGACCGGGGGTAAGCATATCTGAGGGCCAAGAGGTCACGATCAGCTATGGAGACTCGAAGTCGGCAGCCGAGATGTTGTTTAGCTATGGGTTCATCGACCCCGAGTCATTGACCCAGAGTCTTGTACTTCCCTTGGAGCCATTTGATGGCGACCCGCTCGCCAGGGCGAAACTGGTCAGTTTTGGCGAAGCGCCCAGGGTCCGGGTGGCACGCGATGCCGACTCTACAACATGGGAGAGCTCGTTCGTGCATCTAATGTGCGTCAATGAAGAGGATGGTCTGGAGTTTCGAGTTCTTCAGGATACCGAAGGTGGCCGGCAGCTGTGCGTGTTCTGGCAGGACGAGGATGTGACGGCCCGAACCAAAGAGTTTGCGTCACTCACGCAATCACACCCTCTCGGCACGGTTTTCAGGTTGCGCGCGGTCACGGTGGTGCTGGAGCTCCTGCAGGCTCAGCTCGAGCTGGCGCGATCCTACGATGTCGACACGGATCTCGGCGACGTGAGAGATGAGTGTCTCGAAGCCGCTCGACAGCTCCGACGAATTGAGACTGATATTCTACAAAGCGGCATAGATGCTCTTGAAAATGAGGTATGAATAAGCGATGTGCAAGCTCCGATGGGTCCCAAGAGAATCGGGCGTGGTGCAGCCGCTGACATGCAGCTCATGCAGAGAAACTCGCTTCTGACCGACGCCAGCGTGGTGGCTTACCTCGGATCGACGGAGACTTCCGGATCAGATCTAGCTGGAGAAGAGGCGTCCACTGAGGTTGACGACTTCAGCTGAGTTTTCCACCGGTCTCTCATTATCAGACGACATTTTGAAAGTTCCTGGGACAAATAACCATTGGACGGTGTGTTCTGCGCCAAGATACCGTCTTGGTGCATAAGCATACAGCCTTACGGCGAATGTCGGGTTGTTATTATCGTCCAAGGCAGATAAACCCCAGGATGGCAATCTGCCGATACTTGTAACGTTTTGTTTCGAGGCATGCTGGCCGTTGCGAAGAATCACAGCCCCGGCCAAGATGTGGGGCATCCTCCATAGCCAAGATGTTCCCCTATTCTACGGACAGGGAAGTGGGCAAGTTGAGATTGTCGGGTTTTGAGTACAGACAGTCTTCTGGAATGAGTCGCGGAAGTTATTTCCAAGGACGGTCTCTATTTTGGACGCACGCAAATGAAAGCCACGAGGTTTTTACAGCCGCCATGTCCTGGGTCATCTCCCAGCGGCATTGGGGCGATTTTGCCGGAAAGTGACCTCGATCTCAGACGCAGGCAGAGTGCGGGGAAGCGACAGGGGTACTGCTGGGTGAAAGCGCAAAAATTGCCCACTCTGATCTTGTCAACGCTGCTTCATCTCAGGGCGGCGTTACACCGACGAGTTCGCCATTTCGACAATGTGCTCGCCAGTCGCCACTAGACGAACATGTTGCGGGCCGCCAAGCAACCGCAACCTGGATTGCTGCTGGCAAGTGCCGGTTGATCACTGTAGTTTCGACCAACGTCTTAAGAAGAAGGGACGTCTCTGGCAAGGCCTAAGGCATAACACTGTCTTCCTCCGGGTCCTATCCGCGCGCTGGTGCCGGTTGAGCATAGACTGTCATATAGTCTATCTCGGACAAGCCACGTTAGTAGGTACCAAACACAGCAAAGGCTGGTGCGCCGCCAATCTATTTTCCTGTTGGTCTGTATCATGTTCGAGAGCCGCCGGCACAAGGTCCCGTGATCCAAGTCGAAGGCGGCGACTTCGTGACCCGATTATAGGCAGATCGGAGCAGCAAATACCGACCGAACGCCGTGCTCGACACCGCTTCGGCGTCATGAGGTGACACAACCTGTCGCGTGCAAGTGCGTCCTCGATCCGGCACTCGCTTCCGTCCAGACGTGTTCGGTCGCACAGGAAGCCTGCCAAACCTGCGTCTTGGGGCGGTTCGATGTTGAAATAATGATGCGGGACGTGGTGATCGTCGGGGCCCTAGCCGGGACGGTCGACAGGCGTGACTTGGCCAGGACGACGGCGTCGACCCAGCAAAGCCGTGCATGGTTCCCGATCACCCCGATGGCGTCGGCCCAGGTCGATGGCGCACTTGTTCCCCAACGCGGGGTTAGCGCAATGGCAGAGAGTGTCCGGGGGCGGCGAGCAAGTCGTCACAACGCGCGGGCCTAGATGCTTCAGCCATGAACTGACGGGGCGCATGGAGGTGCGTCCCCATGATGCCATTCCATTCCCTCGTCTTCGAAGTCCGGGGACGGGCTGCTGGGTGGTGGTGCCATTTCGAAATCGCGGCGACTGCGATTCGCCAGCCGATCTGGGGGAGCGAGCGGAGCAACGTGGGAGCAGGGACTGCCCCATCGCCGTGTGGCTGCTTGGCTGGCCGGAGTGGCTGCTGCTAGCCGGGACCCCTGCTCACCCCAGATTCTCCTGGCGAGCGGTGAAATCCACTAACAAGGGCTCCTGGCACTGTTTCTGGCTGCTGGCGACCCCTCCGGCGAATGCGAGCCCGTACCCACGCGAGCCAGCCCGCCGTTCCTATTTTTCCCTCACTCCTCACTCGTCCGGCCGTCCTCGCTTGCCCACCTTCCTGGGGCTTATGTTCTCCTTATAACCCAGCGCCCCGCCCGCTGTGCCCTCCATCTCGCCCCCATTTGCATTGTTTCGACGATTCGCTGCCTCGCTGCTCCTGTGTCCGGTATCCATGGTCGTCCCCGTCCGTGTGCAACGTCTGAGCGCCGGTGAGGCTCCCGCTACGATTTCAGCCACCCGCTGAACTGCTCCGTTCGAATCCACGTCGCGTGTACGCCAGAAACCGCCAAAATGCCCGGAATCCTGCCCATGAAGGTCATCAAGGTGGGCACGAGCTCGCAGAGCCGAATCGCCCAGGCCTGCGACCGCTGCCGAAGCAAGAAGATCCGCTGTGATGGCATCCGCCCGTGCTGCTCGCAGTGCGCCAACGTCGGCTTCGAGTGCCGCACCAGCGACAAGCTCAGCCGCCGCGCCTTTCCCAGGGGATACACGGAATCACTCGAGGAGCGGGTGCGCGTCTTGGAGGCCGAGGTGCGCGAGCTGAAGGACTTGTTGGACGAGAAGGACGAAAAGATCGACATGTTGTCAAAGATGCATGGGAACCGCCGACCATCACCGGAAGCATCGCGCAGCCCTCCGGCACAAGATCAGAAGAAGGAGGGGTCTCCCCCGAAGGAGGATACGTTCCGCGTCCAGGCTTCGCCGTTACTGCTCGGCGTGGAGAACTCTGATTCCTATTTTATGGGAGCATCGAGCGGACGATCGTTCATCGGTAGGTCAATTGCTTAGGATATGCAGTGTAGTACTGACTTTGGCAGAATCCTTCAAGCGCAAGATCCAGGAGAATGGGAAGCCATGCTCCGAGTTCAACCCAGAGGCTTTCCTGCACATCCAGGGCTGTTACCCTCTCACGCCGAAGCCAGTGTCGCAGAGCATGAGGGTGCCTCCCCGGTTGTTTTCGGACCGTTGCGTCAATGTCTTCTTCCAGGAGTGGGCGCCGTTATTCCCGGTGCTGCACAAGCCCACATTCCTCCGGGTTTACGAGGAGTTCGTCGCCGATCCCGAAAAGGTCAAGAATAACCATAAACTCGCGCAGTTGTACCTGGTCTTCAGCATTGCCGCCCTGTCCAGCGACCAGCCCGACCTCCCGCAGATCGCTGCGTGCGAAGCGCAATGGCAGCGATCCTTGGACGCGATCCTCATGGACAACACCATGATTACGCTCCAGTGCTTGCTGCTCGCCATGATGTACTGCACCATCAGGGCCGACTACAAGCGACTACAGCACTACAAGGGCATTGCGGTCGGGCTCTCGCACCGTCTTGGGCTCCACCAGAGTCAGAAACGGTTCTCGTTCGGCGTGCTTACCATTGAGACGCGGAAAAAGGTGTTTTGGACGCTCTACATGCTTGATTGGTGAGTAAACCCCGACCACTCATGTGGCGACGCTGACATTGTTAGTTTCTCCGCTGCCATGCTGGGACTTCCGAAACTCCTCAAGGAGGAAGACGTGCACGCAGAGTTGCCATCGGACATCGATGACGAATATGTCACGGAGAAGGGCTTCCAGCCGAGTCTCCCTGGCGAGCATACACGGCTGTCTAGCGCGCTTGCGCTCTTCCGCGGATCCAGGATTCTAGCCAAGATCCTCGAGAAGATTTATCCGTCGGCGACCTCGCACGATCTCTCGCTGCAGCAGATGTCGGCTTTGGGCGCTGAGCTGGATGAGTGGAACGACCAGTTGCCGAACCACTTGCGCCTCACCTTCAAGCAGGACAAACCATCGACCGATATTACTGGGAGCCGATCGCCGCTGCTGGCACTAGCGTACTACTACATGCGTATTCTGATCTACCGGCCTGCGGTTTCCTCCAGCCTTGGCCCCAAGGCCGCTCCGGCCACGATCGCGGTGGCCGAGGCCAGCAAGCACGTGATCCAGATTGTGCAGCTCCTAGAGGAGAGGAGCATGTCGTTTGCTTTTTGCCTCAACAAGTCGGACATGCTCATCCTGTGCGGCATGGCGCTTCTCCACCAGACCCTGGGTCTGAAGCCAGACAGCAGGGTGCTGAAGGACAACGAGAAACTCGCGAACGCCGTCATCAAGATTGTGGACAAGTCCAAGGCGCCAGGCTCGTACGATTTCAAACGAGTCGCCGGACTGTTGATCACTGTTGATGAGCCCCTGCACGCCTTGCCAACGCCTCCACGACAGAGCCCGGAAGTGTGCATGGCTGCACCGCCAACGCATCGGACGTCCCCGCCAGTCCAGAAATCGCAACCAAAGATGCAGAACACGATTGGTCTCCACCTCGGTGCGAGCGCGAGCGAGACGGATTTGCTCATGCAGCAAGAGAAACTACGTCGGGTGACAGTGCCTCAGCTTCCCCACAGGCATGACAACGAGCAGTACGGTGCTCGCTCAAGACAATCATTCGATGGGATTACGAGGCACGAATCGCCAGCGGCACCGAGACGCGACCACCGACTGTCACTCAGTCAGGCACAGGCGGCTCAAGCAGCCATGATTGCGCGGATATCACCCGGTTCGACTTCGAAGTCTAGCCTAGACTATCTGTCCCTCAACTCGACGCCGCAATCGCAGCCTTCCTCACCAGCGCAAACACGTGGTCCGCAGATACAACAAACGCAGCTTTATGCGCATCTACAGCAGCAAAAGCCGATCGTGTCACAGGCCGACTGGGAGCAGCTGCTGGGGTCGATCGAGAACGGGCAGATGAACCTGTACGATGCGATGTACGGGGGGCCGGGATCGATGGCATTGACGGACACGCCGGTGTCATCGACGGCCGGGTGGTCCCCTGAGTCGTGGGACGTGAGCGGGTTCAACCTGGGAGATTTTGGGCCGGGATCGGCGACGACGCATAGCGTGCTCAGCCTCAGCGAGGACAGCCTCAGTTCGGCCGACGACTTGGCGCCGAGCGAGATTGGGCTTGGGCTGGATTACCGGACGGCCATGATGCCCGTCACGACCACGGGGTGTGCAACGACGGACGGGTTTGTTTTGGATGGCTTGGAGGGTTTCCTGTAGGGATTATGACGGCACGGCACGGCCTGGATTTATTGTACTTGGATTTGGTCCACGGTTTGGCTTCTGAGTCTGGAGTTCTTCGCGCGGGAGGTTACGGCCAAGGCAAGGGTGGCTACCCTGGGGGAATTGCAGACAGCGATGCAACTTATTTTCTTTGCTGCTACTGTTTCTTGGGATATTTACAAGTTCTTGGGAAAAGCGATCATTTCCTTTCAAGTTTCTTCGTGTAAATTGCTTTGGAAGAAGAGGGAGATCTGGCTTCTGGATATCTAGGTTCCCCGCAGGCGTTTTGGGTCTCGCGGGGAATGTGTGGAGAATCACGGCACTGCCGGTGTTGTTTAGCGTCGAGGGCTTTAGGTACAGGGAAATTGCTTGTAGAGTTGCTGAATAGTCTTGATTGTGAACAGCGTTGATCCCGGCTTGTTTTTTCCTGCTCTGCTGTCATGATCTTTGTTTTGGGAGAGTTGTAGTGGAGAAGGGGTCGTATCCAGGCGGGAGCCCCGGCGGCAGCGAAAATGACGAGTCGGAATCTAGGAGTGTAGCTGCTATCTTTCTATCGTTCTATCGTCCTATCGTTCTTGTTGATGGTTGTTTCTCTTTTAGAATAACTACGGATGTACCGCCGTACGTGTACGGATACAGTATCCCGCATGCAGCCTGATGTTTGTTTCCCACGTGGTTGCGGGATTGGGGAAGTGAGGAAGCGATGGGAGGGTGGGAAGGGCCGTTTAGGCTGATTTCTTGTCCGTCCCGCTGCGATTCATCTTGTTGGAACTGCTGGAAGGGTGGTGGGAAGTGGGGGAAAAGGGAGAGGGTGGTGGTGCTGATAAGACGTTCGCCCGTCCTTACCGTTGAAGTGTGTGCGAAGGGAGTTGTGTGGAAGGGTGGAAGGCGGTGGAGCAAGCAAGCTCGGTCGGGGATCACAGTCCCGCCGACGGAGTGGGTTGTCACTCAGCAGAGGAGCAGAGGGTGTCGTCGGCGTCCGGGCACCCCACATGTCCGTCGCAGGCGCCGCCCGTTGAAACCGCGGCGTGCCAAGACCTTGTGTCTCTCCTCCACCAACCTCGGCCAGCGCCGGACTTTAGCACTGGGAAGAGAAAGCTTAACTCCTTAAGCTGCAGACCGGTAGAGGCGTAGCGCATTCGCGTATTCGTCGATACCTATTTGCTTGCCCTTGTGTAGCTTACAAAAAGGAGCTAAGGTAGTTCTTAGCTGGAGGTCGCCGATCAAAGTGTGCGCGGGGTGAGAGGTCTCTCAGTCTCCCCTCTTTCAAAAACACCAAAGCCCACCTACCACTGCATTCATATCTCATCGTCTCTGAATATCTGTTTTGCGCCAAGTTACCGAGGAAGAGTTCGATCAAAAAATAAAAAATGACTGAAGATCAACCACTCCTAGGCATCGCACGCGGTATGTCCCATCCATCCATTCATTCCCCTTGCATGAGCGGCCGGCCGTACAGCTAGGTAGTTGGTTCGGATTACCCGCCAACAACCCGCCAACAACCCGCAACGGATCCTCCCGCTCTCAAAGGATTTCTCTCTCTCTTGGCGTTGCTGACACTCCAGTTGTATTAGCGACCGCCAACCAGAAGAAGCGAATGCCGCAGACCATCGCGCACCGGGGCAACAAGGCCGCGTTCCCGGAGAACAGCATGGCCGGCTTCGAGAGCGCCGTGGCGCTGGGCGTGCACGGGTTGGAGACGGATATTCATCTTTCCAGGGATGGCGTGGTAGTTTTATCTCATGTTAGTTTTTGATTCCTATTTTTTTTTGTCCTCGGCGAGTGAGTGAGAGAGCTGATGAGAGGGTTGTTGCTGATGATGATGATGAAAAAAGGACCCATCCCTAAAGAGATGTTTCGATGTCGACCAGAAAATCGCAGACTGCGACTGGGACTATCTGAGCACGCTCCGCACCACCAGGGAACCGCCGCAGCCGATGCCGCGGCTGGTGGATTTGTTGACGTATCTGGCTGAGCCGGGGCTGGAGAGGATATGGTTGTTGCTGGATATCAAGGTACTTGCCTCACTTCCCTCCTCTGTCATCACCCTCGCACGATTATGGATGCTGACGACGAGATAATTATCAGACCGACGATGACCCGGACGCGCTCCTCTCCGCGGTAGCATCTACCCTGGAGTCAGTCCCGTCCGGGCCGATCCCATGGACGGAACGAATCGTCATGGGCGCATGGAATGTACGTCTCCCCTTCCCCTTCCCCTTCCCCCCATTTCCCTCACTTCCCCACCCCCCTACAGTACTAACCCTGAGAAAACAGGACATCTTCATCACCAAAACAACAACCCACCTCCCCCTCTACCGCATAGCCTACATCTCCTTCACCCCCCTCTACGCCCGCCGCTTCCTCTCCCGGACCAACCCCAAAATCCACTTCAACATGCTCCAGAAATCCCTCGTCGGCCCTTTGGGTTCCTCCTTCCTAAGGGCCGTCCGCAAGGACCCCGAGCGCAGGATATGGGTGTGGACGGTCAACGACAGGGTCTGGATGGACTGGGCCATCCGCAAGGGCGTCGACGGGGTGATTACTGACGATCCGGCCTTGTTTCTGGATGTTTGTCGGGGACGATATTTGGACACCCCCCAGGAAGATGGGAAGGTGGATGAGGAGGGGGTGGATGAGGAAGGGGTGGAGGTGGTGGTAAAGGGGAGGGGAAAAGGGGAACCGAAGAGCAAGGCGAGGATGTATATGGAGGCCTTGGTGTTGCAGGCTGTTATCCTTGTTTTGACTGTTGTTTTTTGGAGGAGGCTGGGGAGGCATGGCATGAAGAAGGGAGATGCTGGTCGGAAGAAGACGTAAGACTGGTGGGGTTTTTTTTGGGATGGATGGATAGACGGCGAACAGGAGTTGAGGACCTATACACGGTGGGTGCTATTTGGCGTTGAGGTTGCGTATTGATACCTGGGACGAGGGGATCTATTTCTCCTTCATTATTTCTTCTCAAATTCCTTTCATAGATCTCATTTCTAGTTGCTTATGAAAGAGATCGGGATACGCAATTCACTTAATTTCAGTGTCTGCTTTCATTATTACTATTGATATTAGGTGACTCGGGATACGATAAGTCTCATGCTCGACCAGAGCTAACTACAAACCCTGACAACGCTGATATCCTGTCTACAAACACAAAAACATGCTACCGCTAACTCTCAGACCGAATCTTAAAAATGCTGGTCCCATCACAACTCCGGCGGCGCAGACTTAGATCCCTCGATACGCAAACCCATATCCGGGCCGGCACTGACCGCATGCTCTTCCAAAAGCTTCACCAGATTGACCATCCGGAAATGTCTCGCAAAGTCAATCGCCTTCCTCCGAAGCACGTTGGCCGCCTCAACGTTCGCTCCAAACTCCAACAGAACCCTCACCACATCCTCATTCCCCAGGATGACAGCCTGGCTCAGACACGTCAGCCCGTACCCATCCTCGTCCTCGGTGCAGGCGCCCCGTTCCAGTAACAGCCGCACGACCTTCTCATCTCCATCATCGACAGCACGCCACAGGGGCGTGCGTCCATACGTATCCGCCGCCGACACCTGAGCGCCATGATCCAGGAGAATCTCGGCCACCTCGTAGTTGCCGTACCGAGCCGCCAGCGACAGCGGAGTATTGCCCTCGTTATCTCTGTCCTCCACGTTGGCATTCCGCTGCTGCAGCAACGTCTTTACAACGTCCTCGTTGCCAGCCATCGAAGCGAGAGAGAGCGCCGTGCGGCCATCCTCATCCCGGGCACGGATGTTCGCACCGTACTCGAGCAGAACCCGGACGGTATACAGACAGCCCCGTTCGGCCCCCCATAGCAACGGTGTCTTCCCGAGGTTATCCACCGCCTCGATATCGGCGCCCTGGTTGAGAAGCTCACGGCACGTGTCGGCGCGGTGGCCCACCAGGTGCAAGGGTGTCCAGTCGTTGGTGCTTCTGACATTCACGTCGGCGCCGTATTCCAACAGCAGACGCACGAGCCCGTGTTTACCGCGCGCAACTGCCGTCAGCAGCGGATCTGCAATCCCTTCAATCTCGCTGTTGGGCTTGGCGTCTTCGAGAAGCATCACCACGAGGTCCCACCGGTTGGCTTCCACTGCGCCTGGGAGGGCAGCTTGCGCGAGCACCGATCGTTCCTCGGGAGCTCCCAGGAGGAAGAGCTTCACAATATCTTCGTCACCGTTGCGGGCGGCAAGGGCTATCGGGGGCGTGCAGCCCGGCGGCAGCTTGCTGGCACCCCTCCCCAGGAGGAACTTGACCAGCCCCAGTTCTCTGTTTTCCGCCGCCCAGCAGAGCGCGGTCTGGGTGCCGATGCGGGTTTCTGGCGGGTAATCCACAAGAGAAAGTACGACAAGCCTTGCGTCGCCGTGCCGAGCAAGATACGAAGGGAGTGTTTCGTGGGCCGGGAACTCGAAGTCGTCTGGAACCGCCACATCGGTCCAGCGTCGGTTGTACTGGACCAAGTCCTCGTACGGCAGACACTCTTCTTCGATCGTTCTCGCTTTCATTATCACCATGCTGTGGACTGCTTCTTCGCTGCCAGTGACCATCGCCGCGAGAATAGGAGCGACATATCGTTCTTTGCCCACCGCAAAAGGGTCCTCGTCTACACATAAGAGAAGATTCGCGCAGTTCCGCTCCGCCAGCAGGTAGACAAGACGCGTAGAATTTACATACCACTTCTTGGTCTCTTTCTGGAAAACATTTTGCCAGATAATCCAGTCTGGTAGTGTTTCCTTAAAGTGCTGGAGGAACGCCTCCTGCTTGATTCCGTACTCGGCAGCCATATCAGCGTAAAACAGGACATTCTGGACCGCGTGCTCAAGAAACGAAAGCCGCTTGCTTACGCTCTCACGGAGCTGATCGACTTCCTCTGGGTAGCTCTTGGCCACGAGTTCCCGGAGGCTGTCGTTGTTGACTTTGTCAAGATAATCGACGCAGCAATTCTTGAGAAGGTCATAGCTCAGGCCTATGGCACGCCCATTCTCGACGTTGGCATCCGTTCCATTCCAAGAAATCAAAACATCAACTGGATCAGAAGAACTATCAGTTTCAAAATCGGCCATGAGCTCCCACACTCCGCCCCGTCCGAGGAAGTCTCCGACCGTCTGATGAATGAACTGCACCGACGGGGGTGTCTCGGTGATCTCAACAAGCCCGTTGGACGCATGTGTGATGTATCGGTAAATGTCGGGCATGGCTATACGATCCATGTCATAGGCCGCCGAGAACTCGGGCTCGATGCCGGCCTGAATAGCAACGTAGAGCTGAGCTGGGCTCAAAGGACAGTTGGCGAGATGCACCCATAACAGGCATAGGCGTACCTCTGCTCTGTTTCGAGACTTTTGGACCATGCTGCTAAAAAGTGCATCCAGGTCGGGACACCCGTCGATCTGCTGTTCAAGGTAGCCCACTTGGCCTCTGAGGTATGCTTCGTTCAGCATTCTCGTCGTCAGGACGGCCCAGATGAAGAGTCCAGATGCTTTCGCTTGGGCCTCTTCGTAGATTCTCTGTGCGAGTACTCCCTCGCCAATCCTCAGTTCACTGTCGAGGTACTTTGCAATGTCTTGACGGTGTTCCTCAAGATCATCTAGGACCAGCTGGCGTGCGTTTCCCCACCTTACATACGGGTAGTGCCTGCTCGAGAAGCAGGCCCGGAGAACAGGGCGCGACGGTGTGTTCATCTGGGCCAACCTCTGGAAAGATGAGATGATCTGTCGCATTTCGTACTCGTCGCCCTCGTCCAAGGCGTCGATAAAGCATAACAGCGTCTCGTGCTCCAAACATTGCACCGCCGCCTCAAAGGCGATTTCTAGTGATGCCCAGTCCCATTTGTGACGGCCACCGGACAACTTGATGCTGGGTAGCTGGTAAACGGGATGAGTTGCGGGAAGCTTTTCGAGAAGCTGATGAAGAAGTGACCGATACATGCCGACGGCTGATTTCTCGAGATCTTTTCCATGGGCGTTGAAGAAGAAGGACAGCACGATCCTGCCGTCAATGGCTGATTCCTGGGCTTTGTGGAGTGCAAACTTCATGAGTGTTGACTTTCCCGTCCCCGGCTTCCCTTTCAGGATTAAGATGCCGAGATGTCGAGTAATCTCTTCGGGGTCAAGCCAGGCGACATAGTCAGAATTGCTCAGCAGCCACTCGCAGGTCTGGGGGTGCGCTCGCTTGATAGCAGACTTGCGGGCGTTGATCTTGCGGAACCGGAGGGAATCCAACAGGGCCTGTTTGGGTCGCTCAAGAGAGTCGGGAGGGACACCAATCTTAGAGCGAGCATACTTGGCGATCCTGAACACTGCCGCTTCGAGCTTCTCGTACTCGGGATCATTTTGCGACGAGAACTTGCACATCTGAGTGTGGCTCCGCGCCATGTGTTCCGCAATCTCGTTGAAAGGTAGGTCGAGACGAGAGGAGTCGTCCTCGACGGCCTGGGCACTAGACGTTAGCATTCTCGATCGTAATTGAGGGCGAAATCACCTGCCTTGGAGAGAATGAGGCGCAATTCCTTCCGGTCTTCTTGAAAGGAGTGTATCATCCACCCGTGCTCGAGGGCCATTTCGTTGAACGCACGTGTCAGATCGCGAGCAAGCTCGGAACGTGGCTTCAAGGCTTCTATAACTGCTAGGTTGAAGCCTTTTTTATCCGTCATTCCTAGAATTTTGAGGAGAAGGTCGAGGAGGCCACGAGGGTTGGCTCCGTAGTGCGGTGTTCCTAGGAATATAACACCTCTAGTGGACTGGAATATACTTTGTAGATGACTCTGGAGGCCTTGACACAACCTCGATCGTCTCAGGGCTTCCTTGGTCACAAGACCACCCATGCTATGTGCGATGAAGATGATGGGCCGTTCCGGGTCTTCGGTCTCTGCTCTGCGTTCTGCTTCCAGACGGACCAGAAAATTCCAGCCAAAATCCATGAGAGACTGGCCACCAGAGAGAAAGGCCAAGGGATCGGCGTCATAGCCGTAGGCGAGCACGCGGGCATCCGGTATCGAAAGGGGTAGCAAGTCGCGCGGCCAGTAAACTTCTCGTTTCCGTTTCTTGGGTGACGACTGTGTGCCGGGTTCCTGTTCGTTGGTTGACGCGATTTCGTCGCAATGGGAAAAGGTGCCGTAAGCATTGCCCTTCAGGCCATGAAGTATCACGATGCTGGTCTGTTAGCATCGTCTGTGGTATTTGGCGGCGAGACTCACTCGATATTTGGCTTTTCCGGTCTGTAGACCACAGTAATTCCCAAGTCTCTGACCTTGACAGGAGCGTTTTCTTGCACGCTGACTAGGGAATTTTCTTCCCAATCGCCAGGAGTGTCTTCCCGCAGGGGAAGCTCCATGGTTAAACTGATCACTGGGCTGCTGAGCAAAGGTTCTGGCGGATGATGGGTTGATGGTACGCTGTGATGGCTGGAAGACGATCGCGCGTTGTGGCTATGGAGACTTAACGAGCTCATATGGAGGTGGATGCGAGGTTCATTTGGATGCTTTCCTAGGCCGACGCGTGATAGAACTCACCGCGTGCCTTGGAGATAGTCGCGTTGACCTCATATCGAAGGGTTCGACATAAGGCACCAAACTATTCGCGACCTTGAGAGCCATGATGTCCAACATTGATACCTGATATGTCGGGACGCTTGAGGCAGGCTGACCCAGGGGTTTCCCCGGGGCATCCGGGAATTCCTCGCATTGCTTTCCAACTCGAAGTTTCTGTGGCTCAACCGAAGAAGACCCTTTGCACATGTGCCGTTCGAACTTCTTTCAGGAAGGCACGACCTTCCTCGAGAGACTCAGTGGGTGAACCCCCATTCCGACTCCATCTGCCCCTCCAAGGGAGATACTCGGGGATTCCTGGAGATCAAAGACACATCGACAAAGTCGACGTATCGGACAGGCCTGGAAGACATGCAGCCATCAATCCAACTTAACAGAGCCTTCTCCGGAATAGACGCTGACCTCGCCTCACACACCCACCCATGCTCTCAGCCCATGGAATTCCAGCCCCAGAGCGAGGCCGGTTACTTCTCGTCCAGTCCAGTCCAGTCCACGACCAAACAACAGCTGCTGTGCATCGTATCAACGCGATACCCGACGTCCAGGTGGAGATCGGAAAATGCCGTTGTCAATCACAACCTTAACCAACCCCTCGACACTGCATCGCCGTGTCTCAGTCCAATGACGTCGCGCAAACAGCCTCGTCGTTGTGCACAATTCTCAGCCAATCCAAGCCGGATCTTCGCGGTTGCGCGCACGCATTTGTGTGCAAATCACACGACTGACAATTCCCAAATCCACCCTCTTCCAATCGCCTCGTTTCTGGCCGCCTGGACATCCACAAGACAGCAGCGAAGCAAGACCCCTCTTCGGGGCTTGCACAGCTACTTCCACGTCAACATGCAGTTCCATGGCCCCAGCAGGCGGCGCAAACGGATCACTTTCGACCCAATCAACGCTTCTCCCGCCACCGCGCACCAAGACCGCCTTTTGATATTCGTCCGACCTTTCCTTTTTGTTTTGTTGACTTGCTGGCTCGTGGTCACAAGCCCCATTTTCTGTGCTGGCTGACGATCCGCCCGGTTTGTGTCACCTCGGTCTCTTCCTTTCTCTCCTTCTGCCTACAAACGGAGAATATGAATCAAGGCCCAACCCATGACCAGAGTAACCCAGCCCAACGTCCGTTCCTGCTTTTATAGATCTGCCAGATCCGATCTGTTTGCACCCTACGCCGTCGGAGAATTTGTCTGTTTCAACTACAACAAAAGAGCCGCAACAAAAAGTCCATCTTTCCATGTCTTCGTGTGTTGTCCGAGAAGTGGCCTGGAGAGCTCCGGCGTGCGGTCTCCCAGCAGCATACCGACCCTCGGGCCGTACCCCCCTCTGCGAGCAACACCTCTGCCACTTTGGCCGGTCCGGCAGCTCCCGCGGGCCACGATGTCTCGAGGTCCCTCTCCGGCTGGTCTACAGCGTCCGGGACTCGGGCGGCCTGTTGCCAGACGACAGCGAGTCATTCTTCTGTCAAGATCACGACCAGTACGCCTGCCGGGCGGACCTCGATGACGGCACGCGGTGTCCGGAGGAGCGGCGGTCGGGTGTCGAGTACTGCCGTGCGCACGCCGAGTCGGTGTGCCGGGCAAAGACGAGGTCGGGAGCATGTCGATCGGTGGCCATGGAGAATGCCGACTATTGCTCCCAGCACCGGTGTGCAAATGGGTTAGGGGGTCGGGGGCCCGAGGGCCACTGCCGGAACCGCAGGACCGGAGTCTCGTCGTTTTGCGATGATCACATCTGCATCTGGAGGGATAAGGAGGGCGTGAGGTGTGAGAAGCAGTCACCCCACGCCAAGGCGTGCTGCGCGAAGCATACGTGTACTCGATGTGAGTTTGGATCGGAAGATGCGACGACGCATTGTATTTACCACCTGTGTGCCTACGGGAGGCGGGGGAAGACGAGGGAGTGGCCTCCGTGTGAGGAGGCTGTTAACAAGGAAGGCTACTGCGGTCGTCACAGGAGAGAGAGGCGGGTTGAGGTGGAGGTGCTGCGGCCAAGGAGAATCGAGGCGGCGGTCGTTGGATATGGACAGGACGTGCACGACGACGACAATACCGAGTACTACTCAGACCCCGACTATCGACCCGCCATAGCGATATCTCGAGTCCCGAAGACCAACAGGAGCGGGAGCAGCGGGCAGTTCATGAAGCGACTTGAATACCGGGGTGTCGTAGAACCGGACAGGGAGAGTATGGGAAGTGGTGGGAGCCGTAGCAGTCGGGACAGAAGGGCGTCGTTGTCCCAGCAGTGGGCGGTAAGGCCCTGGAGGCCCTGGACACCGCACTGCTAGCGGTTGTTACCTGACTGTCAGCTGCTTGATCGAGGATGTGAAATAATTTGGGCGGCCATAGATTGATATCTACGCGAATGTAAGTCGACAGTTATGTTAATGGAATACATTGAAACAATTCGGAAGCTAGTGCTAGAATAAGCGTCCAGACCACAAGATGGCCTTCGCTACTCTCCTATACGCCTTTGAACGCGGGTCCGTCCTGGCAGTTGAACGAGTCGTCATCGTCATACAGCACCGGTCCAATGCTTGGAACATGCTCTGTTCTCCATCAACATCACCAGTATCGTTCGTCGCAAACTGTACTCCGTCGTTAGCATACTAAAGTGGCTGGGTTGTCCTGCGCAAAGCCAAGGTGGACGTTGGTTCGGAATCTCTTTGCCCGCGGCCAGCAATCATGGATCACGTAATGAAATAAATAATATGGATATGCAATGAAAGTTGGTGATGTGTCTTCAAGCCTGTCGTGACGCACTCGTCCCCTCTGTAGTGGCTGAGTGAGAAGATTCATTGCCGGCCTACTCGATCTCGGCGAGTCAAGCGCGTCCATTCAATCGGGGGGCTTATATCTCCGGGCAGTCGGCCTCTCCGACCACCGGTTTTAGCCACGTCATGGACCAAGTCTCCGGCGATTGTTCTAGGCGCACCGGGGGAACCATCAGCCCGGTATCTCCGCTAACAGCGGACCTTGGCGGCATTCGCATTCGCCAAGGCGTGCTGTTAAGGCCTGATGGTTAGGGCCAGGCACGCGGGGTCTGCGTATGCCAAAAGGCCTAACAAGTCGCCGAAGCGGGTCGGCGTTCGGGGGGCGACAAGAGCCCGGACGAATTTGCTTTAGTAGTGGCTTGCGCCTGCTGCGCTGCCTCGACGATTGCTGCATACAAAAACGGTTTCGTCGTGTCGCCATTCCCGTTCTTTTGATCCCACACGCTCCATTTCATTCCCTACCGTCAAAAGATCAAATCTCGAAAACAAAAAAAGATCGCAATCCATGGCGGAATACAACGGTGGCACGACAGAGGCCGATCACCTCGTCGTACTGGTGCACGGGGTAAGCATCCCTCCGACCGACCAAAATGGCGCGCGCGCAATTGGCTGACCTCTCCTTCGCAAAGTTATGGGGCAACCCGGAGCACATGGGCTCGATCGCCAAAAAGCTGCGCGAACAATACCCCCCCGATCAGGTGTACATCCTCGTGGCGAAGCGGAACAGCGGGTCTTTTACGTATGATGGCGTCGAGCTGGGCGGCGAGCGCGTGTGCGTCGAGATCGAGGAGGAGCTGGAATTGATAAAGAGCCGCGGCGGCAGGATCAACAAGCTCAGCGTCGTCGGGTACTCCCTGGGCGGCCTGGTCGCTCGGTATGCGATTGGCCTGTTGCATGCGCGGGGCGTGTTGGACGATCTCGAGTGCATGGTAAGGCTGTCCCGTCCTCGCACTTGCTCGGATTTTCACGGAGGCAGAGTCCGGCTAACATGGGATTCTGTAGAACTTCACGGCGTTTGCGAGCCCGTTCCTCGGCGTGCGCAGTCCGCTTCGCGGGTGGCGGAGTCAGCTGTTTAATGTTCTGGGGCCACGGACGCTGTCCATCTCGGGCAAGCAGCTGTTTGGACTCGACAAGTTCCGCGACACGGGCAAGCCGCTGATTGCGGTTCTGGCAGACCCCAAGTCGATCTTCATGTCGGGCCTGGCACGGTTCAAAAGACGCACGCTATACGCGAACGTCACGAACGACAGGAGCACCCCCTACTTCACCAGCGCTATCGACAAGACGGACCCTTTTACAGATCTCTCCAAGATCAAGGCCAACTACGTCCGGGGATATGAGCCCGTGCTCCTCGATCCTGAGAACCCGTTGGTTCCCATGACGCCTGGGCCGGAAAAGGAACCAGAAGGATTCGACCTGCGGGACTTTGTCGGGCGCCTACCAACCATCCTGACGCTGTCGGTGGTTCTGCCGCTCGGCATCGTGGCGTTCCTGGCCAACGCGGTGGTGCAGACGGCACGGAGCTCGAAGCGGGTCAAGATGCACGAGAGCGGGCTTGCGGGGATTCCGGTCGAGCGGTTCCGGGTGAACCTGTGGATGAATGAGATAAGACAGGCAGTCGAGGGCGCATACGAGGACCTCGGAAGTGCGCAGCGGCAGGAGTATCTGGGTCAGTCGGCCGATAGCGATGGCGAGGAGACAGACAGCTCAGGCGAGCAGATCCTGGCGCTTGAGCGCAAGCAGACACACCCGGACCAGCCGACGCTCGCCCTGGCGCCGTACCAGTTTTCGGCGATCCAGGCGCTGGACGAGCTTGGGTTTCGGAAGTATCGGGTGTGGATTCATGACCACGGGCACACGCATGCGGCCATCATTGTAAGGTCGGACAAAAAGGGGTTCGAGGAGGGGCATGTGGTGTTGAATCACTGGGTGAAGGACGAGTTTTTGATTTGATTGATGGACGGCGGCGTTGTGGGAGCGTAGGGATGTCGTGATACCCGGGTGGATGACTGTTGGAATTGTAATGAGCTTGTATTATAGATTTTTTAGAATCGTGGAACCATGAGTGTTGGACTGATTATGGTATTGACGATTGGGTTGGTCGTTCAAGGCATGAACTAGAGTATAACGTTTGGCTGAGTGTGCTGCATATGTCAGAGTATCAGAACCGTTTATTTGCGCCGTCCTAAAAAGTATCATCTCTACAGTGCTTCATGTCTGATGCTTCTTCATGCTCACGCTTTCCTCCCCAAAGCTGAAGACTAGCCTCCGGACACCCCCCCTCGATGTAACATTAACCCGACATCCAAGTCGGGACTAGCGCCGGCAGGCTAGCCGACCCGACCGGCTGGGTCAGCGCGCCACCGAGTGGTCCAAGCTCCTCACCGATTAACACGCCCCCGTGAAATCCGATTTCAGTCGCGTTCTTGAAAAAGGGGGTGAGGAAGAGAGAACAGTTGATGTTCCCCAGACTCACGATGCGCACCTCCCGGACTGCCAAGGGAACGTCCAAGTACTTTGATATTTCCTCACAGCCGTCTTCTTCGAGCACGGCGCCGTCCAGCTCCAGCCGCCGAGTCACCCGCTCCAGCTCCAACGCGCTCGCCGCCCGGTCCGCGTCCCAATCCGCCGTTCCCGATATCGAAGATGCCGTCGCGCCAGATGTGCCAACAACCGCCGGGACACGCGTCTTCGTCACCGCCGTCGGACAGCAGAAACGGAAGCGGACGACCACGATAACCTCCACCACGGGTACATCCCCAGCCGCACGCAAAGTCAAGCTCGAACCAGCAGCAGCAGCAGTAGACTCGCCCTCCTCACCAACCCCCCAAGATGCGCCTCCTCCTCCTCCATCCAATAAGCCACGCCGGAAACCGGCACGCAAAGTCATCACCGGCAGCAACACGAGCGAAATCCTCCCGCCCACGAACTGGGAGGAAATGTACGCCCTCACCAAGGAGATGCGCCTCTCGGGGCCGGCCGCAAACGCCGCCGTCGACACAATGGGCTGCGAACGCCTCGCGCTGCCGACCGCCTCCCCGCGCGACCGCCGCTTCCACACGCTCATCGCGCTGATGCTCTCGAGCCAGACCAAGGACACGGTCAACGCGGTCGCGATGGCGCGCTTACAGACCGAATTGCCGCCCGCCCATCCGGACGCGCCGGCCGGTTTAAATCTCGAGAATATACTAGCTGTCGACGAGGCGGAACTGAATCGATTGATTTGGCAGGTTGGGTTTCATAATAACAAAGCCCGGTATGTATTTTGGTCGCTCCCCTCCCTTTCTTCGTAATTTCATGAACTAAACTCTGGGACAAATAGTTATATCAAACAAGCCGCCGTGATTCTCAGAGACAAATACGAAGGGGACATCCCCCCGACCATCGAAGGCCTCATGTCGCTGCCGGGCGTCGGCCCCAAGATGGCATACCTCTGCATGGCCGCCGAGCACGGCTGGAACCGCGTCGAGGGGATCGGCGTGGATGTGCATGTGCACCGGATTACGAACCTATGGGGGTGGAATAGGACCAAGACGCCTGAGGAGACGCGGTTGGCGCTGCAGGGCTGGTTGCCGAAGGACAAGTGGAAGGAGATTAATTGGCTGCTTGTCGGGTTCGGGCAGAGTGTGTGTGTGCCTCTGCGGCCTAGGTGTGGGGAGTGTGAGTTGGGGTTGAGGGGGTTGTGTCCGGCGGCGGTGAGGGGGAAGGTTCTTGAGGGGCGGCGGAGGAGGGGAAGGGAGATGGAGGGGTTGGGCGGGGTGAAGGTGGAGGGGGTGGAGGTTGGGGTGGATGAGGATGAGGATGTGAAGGTGGAGGTGAAGGGGGAGGGGGTGGTCAAGGAGGAAGTTGAGGATGAGGAGGAAGAGGAGGACGTCAAGGATGAAGACGATGTCAAGGAAGATGACGGTGTCAAGGAAGAAGAGGCGGCTGAGGAAGAGGAGACTGGCGAAGATGTCAAGCGCGAGGTCAAGCAGGAAGAAGTCAAGGAAGAGGACAACGATGTCATGGACGAAGATGCGGTCGAGGAAGAGGTGACTCGGGAAGTGGTCAAGCGTGAGGTCAAGCAAGAGGACGTCAAGGACGGAATGGTCACGAAGGAGGAGATCAAGAACGAGGACGGGGACGCGGTAATGAAGGAGGAGGAGGAGGTCAAAGACGAACCGAAAATAAAAATCGAGGCGAATACGGCGGTCAAAAAGGAGACGGTAGATGAACCGATCCCACGATCACGGCGCAGATCGAGGCGGTAAAACAACAACAGATCTAGTCTATAACTTGGAGCTAATATACATAATATAAAGCAAGCGGTGAGCGGTGAGCTCTCAGCGGGAACGAACGGACGGTGGACCCGCTCGGCTCGGCGCAGTCGCAGTCGCATTGACGATGCGAAACCGGGCGTGTGTGTGTGCGTGGTCAACTACTGTGTAGTCATAGTTCCCGGGAGGTCCCGGGAAATACGGAGATAGCTTGGGGTGCTATTAGTCAGGCATGTCAGATGGTTCTGTCTCTCGGCGGATAGTCCAATAGTCCGGGTTTTTTATTCCGCAGTCCATTTTTCCATTTTGTCATCATGCGAGCATGTCCGTTATCTCTGACTCCTGAGTAGCCTAATTTCTGGAGACTACGTGTACACTAGACTCAAAAATGATAGGTACCTCGTGATACCTGATACCCTCGGCTTGCGGTCCAAGAAATCCAGAAATCTTGGAATAAGTCATCCATCTGCAGCCTACACAACGATATCGGAGCGCGCCCGCATCAGATCACTCACCTACCTGATCGGAAAAAAGAACAACACAACATGATAGGCTACAAAGTTATGTGGTCACAAGCAACAAAATCCTGCAATGATATCGGAGAATAACACCACCTGACCGGTTCGGCCGATGGTGCGTTGTATTCGTAATAAAATGAAATGAAAAATCTCAATAATCCTCCCTCCCTTCCATTCCTGTATTTCCCGTGATCGTGGTTTCCCTTCGCAATCAAACAAGACGACGACCACCAGAACAAAAAACATCCCCCCCCCGTAGTCGTAGTAAAATATGTCCTCCCCCCAGGAAAAAAAAAAACTCCATCCCCCCCTGACGCCATGCCTTCCGAAAATAACATTACAATGTGGTGATGGTGGTAGTGGTGGTAATGGAGGGTGGTAACCGAAAAGTGTGGTGTAAAGCTGATATCACCGCCCGAACTGTGCGGATCACGATAAGAACGGCGGTTACGATGCGGATGCGGCTGTCCGCTTGTCGGCAGCAGCCGCAGCCCTGCATCGTCTCCGCCATTGTCGCTTCCGTGCCCTTCGGAGGGCAGCGCCGGTCAGCGGGATGGTCGAAGCAGTTTTGCGGTCGGCAACGACATCGTTATCGAGTTCGGATGTGCGGGTGCGGATGTGGGTTGGTAGCGGCAACGATGGCGGAGTCCGGAATCGGTCGTGGCGATCGCCGTCGTGGGGCGCGGCCGCTGCCGCTGCCGCCGGCTTCCTCCTGCTGCGCATGCGGGGGTTGCGACGACGGCGACGGGGCGACGGGTGGGGGGCGTCGCTACACGCCCTTGATGACTTGGGTGCGCTCCTTGTTGAGCTGCATGGCGTTCTGCTCAAAGGCTTCCTTCTTGCACTGCCAGAAGCAAAACACAGGTCAGCCAACGAGTCATCCTCGGACAAGACGTCTGACAGGCCGACGAGCCACCACTGCGGCTCGTTCTGGCCACTGCCAAACGCCCCTGGAGAGAAAGCTGCTGCTGCTGGGCTGCTACTTACGTCGTCCAGGTTCCTGCACTTGTGGTCCTCTAATAGCCGGTGGTTGTTGCAGT
This sequence comes from Echria macrotheca, assembly GCA_030411725.1. NCBI lineage: Eukaryota > Fungi > Ascomycota > Sordariomycetes > Sordariales > Schizotheciaceae > Echria > Echria macrotheca. The sequence continues at coordinate 554,261 of MU839835.1, forward strand.
AGTGTCCCTGGCAGAAAGCGCAATCGCCCGATATCCGCTGCGCGGCCGACTTGCAGTCGGAAAAGCTGCACTTGATCTTTCGCGGCGGCATTGTGGTGTTTGTGGATAGATGCACTAGGTTGGCGGTAACGTTGACGTACGTTGACGGCGGCAGCTAGCGTGCGTGGTGTGCGGTGTTAGGAGAGAAAGAAAGGAAAATAGAAACGAAAAGGGCCGGGAGCACGAGGTTATAACTAGCCAGGTGGTGGAGGCAGGCCAGTCCGATGACACTGACAGCAAGGCAAGGGCCGGCAGCGCGCAGACGCAGCACGCAACTGGCGTGGCGGAATGGATCCAAGGCACGGCCTTGGTCAGTCCGGTGTGGCCAGCGCAGGCCGACCAGGGTGGAAATAGCTGGAAACCGTTGGACTAGGCAGCGCTGGGTGAGGCAAGCCGTGGGGCGGAATGCAAGCGAGAAGTGACTGCTTGATCAGAGTCGACTTGACACCCCGGTGTGTTCTGCCAGCTGCTTCCGGCCAGCTCTCAATGCGAGCTGCTTTCTGCAGGAAGCGGACCTTTATCAGCGATGCATTCTGCGACAGCCAGCCAGGGAATCGCAGTCCTGGTTGCGAGCCCGCCGTGGCCGTAGCAAGCACCTTGATAGGCTGATACCTTGGGCAAAAAGGTGCGGCCATCTGCAGGGACATGTCGACCTGTGGAGCGTGGCAGCTGGTTGCTGCTTGCTCGCGTGCCTCATCAGCGCCTGAATCCCCAGCGGATCCCGTCGTCCCATTCCCCGATCGAAACAGAGAGGCTCTCACAACCCGCCAGCCCGCATCCGACCGGCCTCCCGCTCGCAGCCTGCAGCTTGTCTCTGTCGCATCCGCATCGGGGTCTTTGTGGGAGACAGTCCCCGCATGTCCGCCGCCCCAACGTCACAATGATCGGATTCACACCGGTCGGTGAGTCCGTCTAACTATCAGGTCACTACTGACCGCCACGCCGCCCTGGCCTGCCGGGACCGCCCAGCGAGATCTCGGCCAGGCCATGTCTAGACTAGTAACCCGTCCGGCCGCTCACCGCTCTCCAGGGTCGCTTCCAGATGCTTAGTCGCCAGGGCTCCGCGAATCGCCTCGGAACACGATGTGGAACAGCGGCCTATCACTTGCTCACCCAAGTGCGGGGTGTGTTGGGGCCGAGGGCACTAGCTACAAAACCAGCTGCAAATCACCACACAGCCATGCACGGCAACAGTTTGGGGCATCGCTACCTTACGACGTGTCGGGCGGTGGGCATCAAGATGGCGGCGGTCCGCGCCTGACGGGGACAATCACGGTGCCCGAGTTCCACATCCATATGACAGACGGCCACGGCAGCTGTGCCTCGATAGTTTGGGACGGCTCCTGAACGACGATACGAGATCAAGCGGCCTGGCCTTTTCCTCGCGCATCGCGGCAGTCTGCAGATCAGCCGTGTTCGGGGGCCAGCATCCGGCGATTGGCGAGATCGCCATCCGCCGAGATCATCCTCGGGTTACTCGGCACCTTGGATCCACGGCCACACGGTTCCACGGCTCTGTGTTCCATAAGACAGGCCGGTGTTCCATAGAACAAAGCGGTGCAGCAGCAGAAAACCAGCGGCGGTCCACTTGTTTCACCATGGTTGGCAAGAACTTTTTTCTATTGCTAACAGATATCCTAGCATCACTCCATGTCCACCACGGCGCGGATGCAGTCGCCCTGCTTCATGACCTCGAAGCCATCGTTGATCTCGGACAGCTTCTTGCGGTGCGTGATGAACTCATCCACCTTGAGCTTGCCGTCGAGGTAGTCACCGACAAGACCGGGTAGCTGCGAGCGCCCCTTGACACCGCCGAAAGCACAACCCTTCCACACACGGCCGGTGACGAGCTGGAATGCTATACACAGTTAGCCTGGATCATAGCCTCCAAAGAAAAACCTACGCCGGGTGGAAATCTCCTGGCCGGCGGCGGCGACACCGATGATGATGCTCTGACCCCATCCCTTGTGGCAGGCCTCGAGGGCAGCACGCATGACGCCGACGTTACCGGTGCAGTCAAACGTGTAGTCGCACCCGCCATCCGTCAGCTCGATCAGCTTGTCGACAATGGTCTTGCCCTCGGGCAGCTTGGTGGGATTGACAAAGTCGGTCGCGCCGAACTTCTTGGCCCACTCCTCCTTGGCCGGGTTGACGTCAACGACAATGATCTTGCCGGCCTTCTTGGAGACAGCCCCCTGGACGACACTCAGACCGACACAGCCGGCGCCGAAGACGGCAACGTTGCTGCCCTCCTCGACGTTAGCGGTGATGCGGGCCGCACCGTAGCCGGTGGTGATGCCGCAGCCGAGCAGACACGTGCGGTCCATGGGCGCCTCGGGCTGGACGGCGACGACGGAAATATCGGCGACGACGGTATACTGGCTAAAGGTGGAGGTGCCCATGAAGTGCAGGATGTCCTGGCCGCGGGCGCGGAAGCGCGAGGTGCCGTCGGGCATGACGCCCTTGCCCTGGGTGGCGCGGATCTTGCCGCACAGGTTGGTCTTGCCCGACTTGCAGAACTTGCACTCGCCGCACTCGGGCGTGTAGAGGGCGATGACATGGTCGCCAGGCTTCACGTTGGTGACGCCCTCGCCGACCGACTCGACGATGCCGGCGCCCTCGTGTCCCAGGATGACGGGGAAGGCGCCCTCGGGGTCCTTGCCCGAGAGGGTGTAGGCGTCGGTGTGGCAGACGCCAGTGTAGTGGATCTTGATGCGGACCTCGTGGGCGCGTGGCGGGAGCACCTCGACGTCCTCGTAGCTGAGCTCCTGGCCGGCGCCCCAGGCGATGGCCGCCTTGCACTTGATGATCTGGTGCGGTCAGTGGACGTGGTCCTGGCACGAGTGAGGCAGCATACCTGGCCCTCTGTGGATGCCATTGTGTCTGTGGTGAGTTTGATGGGAAACCAATTGATAGATTACAGGTGCGAGAGGTGTTTGTTTTGTTGGCCGATGATGCAAGATCGGGGCTGCTGCTGCTTTCAAGGTCGAATCAACCCCGCTTCCTGTACTGTCCGCCCCTCCGCCGAGGAGGTGGGGTCCCGAGAGAATGCCGGCAATGGAGGTTTGATAGGCGGCTGTCAAATGGCTCTCTCTACTGTCACTGGTCCGTTTATCCTTTGGAGCTTCGGTGATTTCACGGCATTGTGTCTGAAGGCGGCTCGGCAATTTTTGATAGGCCGATTTACCTTTGGAGGGGAATGATAGCGGTGGTATTTGTTACGGTGGTTTTACTGTATCGACAGAATTGGTTTGTCTTTGTCTTTTGTCTCTGTGCTCGGGCTGCTTCTCCGATCTGTCTTGGCTGGTGGATTAGTTCTGGAGTCTGGTCTTCGAGGCCAGATATGCAACACATGCGTGCATGGCTCCTTTGGAGGTGCTTGCTTGCTAATCGCGTGCTTCCAACGCGGTCCGGGTAGAGTGTCTGTTCCGGACTCAGGGGTACGGGTTCAGCCAAGAGGATGAGAAGGGAGATATGCGTGATAGGGTCAAGTATGACCCGTTCATATGTATCATCACGGAATATTGTCGCTGCCGACCGGCTGTTCCCGTTGGGCGAAGTGGTGTCCGGTTGGTCCGGTGTCGGGTGTATTATCCGGCAGAACAAGCCAAGAGTTGCCGCCTCGCAGCTTTAAAAAGGAGGCGTTCGTCATCGCACGCCATTGCCTGGTATTTAACGTTTATGGTTGTTTCTACAGCTGTATGTTTGCATAGTGTTGTTTTGTGTACACAGTTCCTCGGCAGATGGTTACAGAGCCAAGGAGGTTCAGGTCTCTGGTTTCCCTATCTAGTAAAGAAATGGCCAATGAGATTTTCTGTCCGCAGAGTTAAGGCTACCGTAGGAGACAGCTTCAAGAATGCAGTTCACAGGTCTCTTCGATGTACTGTGGTAGTGTCATCCGGATGTAATAAATAGCCCGCCACTGTACAGCGAAGCCTGAAGTTGACACCTCTTCTTCCCAAGGGATCTTTGTCAGTGATGCAACTTTTATTCACGACACAGATGAAAACAAGAAATGCGAACCGTAAGCCTATGAAAAATGAGTGAATAAGATAAACCCAGGCCCCGATTCGCCGCTCCGATATCCGGCCCGCCACTGACCTGCCACTCCACCGGGCCGGCAGGGAGCTCCGATCGGTCTTTGACACTCACCAACCACAACCCAACGGCCTAACCACATCACTGCCGCTGCCGGTTCACCCACCACTCACCAACACAACAGAAGAAGAAGAAGAAAGACATAAACAAAAATAAAATGACATCTCCCCGCCCAGAATTCATCTACAAAATAACAGAGGACGAACCACCGTCGCCCATCCCCGAGGTCTACCCTCCTTCAGAGTTGGATCAAAAGGATGGGTTTGTTCATCTCAGTACTGCGACACAGGTATATCCCCTTTTTTCATCCCCCCTTTACACATTAAAACAAGAGGACGCCTTTCCTAAGCCCCTAAATTTTCGAGGCCCCAAACATCCCCCTTCCTTTTCTCTACCCTTCCTTTTCTCTACCCTTCCTTTTCTCCACGCTCCAACAAAAACCCAACATCCCCCCCCTCCCCCCCTCCTCTTCAGACACAGACACACACGCACACACCTCACTATCAAAATCGACACGCACTCTACCACCACCTCATACATACACGCCACTCTACACCCAAAAACAAAACACACCCACACACCACCTCATACACACACCACCCTACCAAGAAACAAAACAAACCAAACCACAAGACACCACACCACACCACACTACACAACATTAAAACAAAATAATAATAAAAATATAAAAAAGATCCCAAAAACAGCATCCCTCTTCTTCACCCAAACCAAAAAAATATACCTCCTCAAACTCCGCGTCTCCGCCCTCGACCCATCCAAAATAAAATGGGACGAAGTTCCCGGCACGAACGGGGGGTGTCCACATCTTTATGGCGTGTTTGGTCGGGACCAGGTCGTTTCGGTTATCGGGGTTAAGAGGGGGGAGGGGGAGGGGTGGGAGGGTGTTCTTTTGAGGGAATGTGAGGGGTGGCTTGTTTGATTTTTGGTATGTTGTTGTGTTGTGTTGTTTTGTTGTTTATGTGGTTTAGGTGGTTTATTTGGTTACGTGTGTACCTGTCTACCTACCTAGGTAAGGTGGGATGCATGGATGGGTGATGGGGTGATGGGGTGATGGGCGATGGGCGCATGGGTGAATGGATGGGCGGATGGATGATGAATGGATGGGTGATTTCCGCGGTGATGCTGTGGTGTCCTGCTCTGGAATCTGGAAAGTCTGGGGCTGTGCACAGTAGAGACGATAGACTAGGTACTTAGAACTTGTGTGTCTGCGTTTAAACCGTTCCGATGCTCTCATATAGGCCATAGATCCCTCTCATAGATATACTCCTACCACTTATGTGCTATAACCACCTAGTAGAGAGACCGCTTACCCCCTTAGGGGGTGGGATCCTTCGGCTTCTTACGGCTTAAGGCAAATAATAGGTAGATATACTCCCAACTCTCGCAGTGCTTAAAGTGAGTCTCTGTTCTCTTGTTCTGCACTGAGGTACGGTTTAAGTAAGCTGGGATTGAGGGTCTGACGGCCACTCTCCCGGCGTCAAGGCCAGGCCGTTTTGAAGAGGCATAAAGCAGCCGGTTGTTCAATCCAAATCAAACTCCATTGATAACACGGAACCGGGATCAGGTGGGGTGTTGAAAGCGTCTGTATCTACCGGTCCGTAATCCGTACACTGCGTTTCTGTCTATATCAAGGCAATATCGGGCCATTGACGGCAATAATAGCTCCTCATCCAAGTGTGGATATATCTTCTGTATAGCATCGTTCTGGACACGCAGTTTCTACACTGGGATTAGACTGTTGGTTGCCGGAGAGTACTCACAGGAAGAGTAAAGATGAGATCTGTTCGTAGCAAGTCTTCACGTCGCCATAGCTTCAGACAAATCATAGAGCATGCTTATTCCCACAATATATCTACATCTTGCCGCTGTCACTAAACGCCTGAGCAGTCATGCCATGCCGGCTGGCTACGCTGAATCTCGACTAGCTGCTTGCTCCCAAAACACCCATTCTCATGTCTCTTCTCCATAGGTCGCATCACCACATCGCCCCATCCGCCTCAGCAAGCCACAAAGCCGCCAAATCCTTCGCCAACCCCAACCGCAACCTTCTCATCACATCCTCCCCGCTCGTCCGCGCCGACATCTCCCTCCGCCAGTCCCATCCTCGTCGGATATTCTTCCCCCCACCGGCACTCAAAGACTTCTGCAGCTGGCTCGCCATCATCGAGCTCCCGCCCAACACATAACTCCCCGACAGACTGCTGGTGCTCTTGAGCAAATCCGCCGGCGTCGAGCCCTTCAGCCCCGACGCGGCCGCCAGCACGACTTGCAAAAACTCCTCACACGCGTTGTACACCCGGCTGCCGACCGCCTGCAGATCCTCAATCGCCTTGAGCATGACGTCGATTTGCTGCAGCGTAATCGCCGGCTCCGCGTGCTTGCCAAAGTGCACATTCGTATTCTCCGGGTCCGTCACGAACGCCGTCGCCTCGCCTAGCAGCGCGAGCAGGAAATCCTCGCTGACGATACCGTCGCGCGTCTGGTCGTACAGTCCTCCCCGAATATTGTCGTCGGAGCTGGCAATCACGCTCACCAGGGCCGTGGCTGCTTGCTGGCGCGCTGAGGGCAGAGAACTATTCTCGCCGTCCCGGATATCGTAAAACTGTCGCAGCGAGGCATACCCGCTGAGCATCTTCCCCAGAAGTTCGGCCGCCTCGAGGTCCTGCTTGGCACACTGCTCCAGTGTCTTGTTACGGTCCGTGAGCAGGCGGTACAGGTGGTCGTCGAGCTCGTTGGCTGGAGGATACGCGGTCGATTGCACCAGCGAATAGGATATAAGTAGGTTCATGACCTCGCAGACCTTGTGCGGTCGGTGTGCCAGGGCAAAATACCACATGGCCTCTCCGTACCGATGCGAATCCCGCTTCAGGATCTCGCCATATGTCTGTCATCGTCAGTGCTGTCCATACCAGTCCATCAGGGTGCTTACCTCAACCGTTTCCTCCGCATACGGAATCATCCCCAAGCCGTTGAGCAGAGACCACACCTTGTCCACCGTGGCGCTCGAATCAACTTGCAATCCATCGAGAAGCTGTCGTACCAACGTGCCCACCATCTCCTCGGACCGTTCGGGCGAATCCATGCGGCCAAGCACATTGATGGCCAGATCCCATCCGTCCTTGGCCAAACCAGATTGATCCTGTTCCGAGCTGAGCTCCTCGTAGTTGGCCAGCGCGAGAGCGTACTGCACAAGTGTGCTATCCTTGATGCCGTCCACCTCATCGGGCGAACCGGGATCCATACCGAGAACCTCCAGGTCGTCCATATCGAGATCCTCCAATCCAAAAACGCCCGACGGTTGATGTGGCGGGAGCCATTTCCCGAGCGACGCAATCTCGGCCACGGCCGATGCAATAGGCAGCGACCAGCCGCGAAGAATGCCAATGACTGCCTTGACGTTGTCCTCAAACACGCACGCCAGACCGACTTCAAGAGGGCTCTTAGCATTATAATGAAAGTCGGATTCAAGCGTCGCATGAAACGCCCGGGCAAGTCGGTCGAGATACGCTTCGGCGTCCACGGCACTCTGCGAAGCCAGCACCAGCGCTCGTGATTGCGATAGTGACCGCGAGTGATTTCTGTCGGCGCCCTTCTCGTCCCACCAACCAAACAACCCAATCGTCGCCTCGCACCAGTCCTGAGCGGCACCCATGATGGCTGCCTGCGATCCCAGCACAATGTCGAACACGACGTTGAGGTTTTCGTAGATATCCCACGGCACCTGGCTCTCGGCGCGTCGAGCAAGAGCCGCAATCGTCGATCGGCTGCGGGATGAGGCCCCAGGAGAATCCGCCAGCGCGTTGTCCTTACCCTCGGCAAACCGGCGCAGATGTTCCAGCGCGCCCTGTGCTTTCACGCGAAAGAGAGTCCAGTCACTACTCCATATCTCCCAGTTATCTTCGTAGCCGGGGCAGCTCTCGAGCATGGTGATGGTATCCGTGACCGCGCGCTGGACGTTCTCCAGCGCCTGGCCAGAATAAGCATAGTCACCGCGCTGACTCCGTCGTACATGCCCCCAGCCCGCTTTATGCAGCAGCGTCACAGCATCCCCGACCAAGCCGCGGAGGAGCGCAATGAACACAGACTCCCAGAACAAGCCATGACACGCTGGACTGGGTTTGTGTCGAAGCACATCGTTGATCTGACTGGAGTAGAGGTTATGGTGCCGATTCAGCCATGCAAACAGCGTCTCGGTGAGCGGCGCCGGCTTGAGTTCGCCGTCGTCGTCGTAGCGGCTGTGGTGCACCTGTAGCGCAAGGGTGGCGAGATAGTTTGCCTTTTCGAACGGCGACGCATGCGGCCCGGGGCCGATCTCGGCCGAATGCTCCTCCTCGGGCTGCGGCAGTTTCTCCACGTAGCCCTGCCACAGCTTCGCCAGTCGGCCAGACACAGTCGCCAGCGTATCCTCGAGCTTGTCCTCAGCTTCCTCCTCGCCCACGCCATCATCGTAGAGCCGGGTGATCATGGCCTCGGTTCCGAGGATGACCTGAGGCGCCTCCGTCAGTTCGGCCGTGCCCATCTGCGTGTAGACATCCTTTGCGAGTGCCGCAACCTTGTGCTCCCGTCTCCGTGCCGCGCCAACATTCATCGCTGTTGCCCGAAAAATATCCTCGGCCTCGCGTCGCACGCGTTCTGTCGCCGCCGGCGTGTTGAGCATCATCAGATCCGACTCGTCGCCGATCCCAGCCCCTCTAAGGCCTTGCGGTGGCCGAGTGTCCATGTCGAGCCACATATCAGCATCGTAGTCGTCTCTCCTCTCCTCGGTGATGTCCTCCTCGGTGTCTTCCTCATCTTCATCGCCCTCCTCGTAGGTATCGTCAAACGGGACGGTAAACGACCCCGCTGGTCTCCCCCCACGCTGTTCTTCTTCCTCCTCCTCATCTTCCTCCTCCTCCTCCTCATCCACCACCACCGACTGACTCAACCCCGACGGCCGTCCCACACCCTTCCCCCGAATCGATCGTCCGAGCGGGGCATTCTTGCGCTCAGCACCCCCACCGACAGAGAACAACTTGCGCTCGCCCGAGCCGGGAAACATACCACCGCCAGCCGATCCAGACGGAAACGTAGCTTGTTTGCCAGAGCCGGTGGTCATGCCGCGCATGATGGAGCTGCCTAGGAACGAATCGGACGGTGCGCCGGCTGGAGTAAAACTTCCGACCGACGAGGGCGGCGGGCCGGCGGGCGTGGTCGAGGGTTCGTTTCCAAAGGCAAAGACGTTGTAGCTGGTGCGGCCTCCGGCGGCGCTTCCGCGCGAGCTTCTATCGGGCGTGGAAGGCGGGGAGGAACCACCAGGCACCTGGAACCGGCCAGACATGGTTGCTGTTTTTTTTTCTTTCCGTCGTTGAGTGTATTTCTGGCGCAATTGACGTTTTTCGTCGGCCGTCTCAATCACGGTTGAGAGTTGGTGTGGTGTTGGTCGCAGCTTGGGAGCTCCAACAGGCAGGAAGGAGCTTGATCCGGGTTGGTTGCTCTGGAAGCACAGACGACGCGACTTTTTTTCTGGGGAGCGCGACGCGGGAACTTCCGTGCCCCTCCTGGAGAACCGCCCCGGACCACCTCCCCCCCTCCCCACCTCAGCTCACACTCCACCACTTCTGTAATTCATCTCAAAATAATTCACCAAGGTTGTCCATTCAAGTACTACTAGCTGAATATCAATACGCCGGCCCAATGCCTCGTCTCTCCTCCGCGTACATCACACATTATGAACTGCTATGGTAATCACAAAGGAAATATGTTGCGCTGGCAGTGTGGGTATCGACCCAAACGCAGCCACGTCAAGCACTCTGAGGCAGCGAGATATCCTTGTCCGGCCCAAAGCTGAACCCTCTGGATACCTGGTGGAGGCCCATCTTCTCCAGCCCCGAAACCCCGCTGTCCGTCTCCCCGTACACTATTCCCAGCCCACCCGATTCCTTCTTCTCCGACGACCCCTTTTCGGCCGTATTGTCGTCCATTGTCTCATCCAGATTCATCAGCGCTGGTGGTCGGTGGCGCATCTGCCTCGCCTTGGCAAGCGAAATCGTCTTTTGCTGGTATGTCGTCGTGATGGCTTGCGTATCATCGCGGTCAATAGTCGCCTTCATGAGCGCCGCCATCCACAGTCTGCCTTGCTTGATATTTGGCACCGCAAAGTAGTGCACCGTCGGCTTGGTAAAGTTGACGGCTCGCGATAGGCCCGCCCGGGGCGGCACCAGCTTGAAGATGAAGATGGAATCCGACTCCTTGATCGGGTCGCGTTCCGCCTCGGTGGCGGCGAGCGTAGGCACGTTGCTTCCAGCAGGCACCGCCGGGCTGCTTCCGGCTCCCGTCAGCGTCGCGTGGAGGCCCGTCAGGCGCTCATTGTCGGCTGGGAGAACTCGGTGGAACGAAATGTCGATAAGACCTCGCTCTTGGTCGTCATCCTCCGAATAGTAATATGCCAATCGTCTGCCCTTGAGCACAAAGAGCCGAGGCTTCCATGTCGTCATCAGGTTGGCGCTCCGTTTCTTCATCCACCCACTGTAGTCTGCATCCACCATAGCTTCTCGTGGCGTAATCTTCTGCAGGCCGCGCGTGTACGCGCTCGTCTCCTTCTTAGTCTTCTTTTTGCTGCTGCGGCTAGCCGCGGTCGTCGCCGTGCTCGGGCTCTTGGCGGCGTCCGGAGAATCAAGCTCGAAGCTCGGGCCGACTGATGGGGTGCTCGATCCGGTGCGAGAGGGCGAATAAACAGGTGAGTCCTTCAGCGGCGAATCAATGGGCGAGGCAACCATCTTGGCTCGCTCCGTGCCTGTGACGGCCTCCGAAGCCGCCCGCAGTCCAAAGCCGTTCCGCAGTACCATGTTCACGTTGAAGTCGGGGTGGTTGACCTGGCTCAGCCGTTTCATGGCCGAAGCGGCCTTGGGCGACTTTCCCTGGTCGGTAGACTCGTCCAGTCGGGTGACAGTTGGCGGCGTGGCGTCCTTGGAAACGGGCACCGGCCGGATTGATTCCACAGTGACGTTGGATGCGGTCCGTCTGTTGCTCAATCCATAATACCGCTGAGCGGCAGGGGACACCGGGTTGGCGGAATCTCGCACTGAATCGACGCTCCCGAACCTAGAGTGCCGGGAGAGAGCAGTCGCACTTCTAACACGCTGCTCGTCTGCGTAGCTCGTTTTGGGGGACCCCGGGCCCGTGCTGTCACGCTTCCGCAGGACGTTTCGCCGCCGCGAGTCAGCATCTGTGCCAGAGAAATAGCCCCGCTCCAGGTCTGCGACCGAATCCTGTAGCGCATGTTCTTGACTCATAGCTTCCTGAATTCCTGCCGACGATTGAGGACGCTGCACGTAGGCAGTGGCGCTTCCGAGCGTCCAATTCCTGTCGAAGGATGGCTGCTTCTTGTGGACAACTTCCTGCTGCTGTGGAAACGAACCGCTGGACATCAGCTTTGGCGTCGGGCCTGTTGTGGTGATTGCGGGCGACGTTACACGGAAATCCGTCGACGAGTGGCGGCGAGAGTGGTGCAAATCTCGGATCGAAGCGGCCGAAGGCCGTTTGTCGTGGAACGTGCATGTTGGGCTGTCGACGAGGGGGGAAATCGGCGAGACGGGCATGGCTGGCTCCATTTTGGGTGTCTGCGACAGTCGTTTTGTTTGGAGAGACAATGCCCGGTTCTCCGTCGGTGTGAATGCTCGGTTCGAGCTGGTCATCGTGTTTGTTCGGCTCCTGCCCTTCACCTCCGACCCAGCCTCGCTGCCATAAGTCTGCGTGGTTCTCCGACCGAGCCCGCTGACCTCGTCCTGAAGACTCTTAATCTTCTGCCACGTTTTCAGCCTTCGCCCCACCGATCCCAGATCGAACGCCTTGATGAACAGCGATGTTTGGTCCATTCCGAGAAGCACCTCCCCTGTGATCTCCTGGTCCCGGAACACCTCGCAGTGGTGTTTTTCGACGCCAACCGTGAACAAATACTCGGCAACCTGGTCAGCGGACCACGACTCGACCTCGATACGAGAGTGCGCTCCTTCCTCCTCCTCGTCCGTCTCTTCGCCCTGGATATACGAGATTCGATGGTCTATATGCGAGCTGTATTCGCTGCCCGAGTCTGTGGCGTTCCTCATGGTTCCGTTGCCCTGCGGAGCGTGCATTTCCGACATGTGTTCCTCGATCACATTTAGCGTCTCGTGAAGCATATGACTATCCGTGCTCGAGCTCATTCTCCCAAAACCGCCCGACGCAGGAATCGAAGGTACGCTCGACGAATATGTCGGCGTCGCGAAGCTTGAAGTTGGGGATTTGAACGAGCCGACGGAACTGGTAGGCATATGCTGAGGCTCGGGTATTGGCGCAGGTTTGCTGTCTATTGGAGTAGTGGTGGCCGACGCATTTTGTTCGTTGACGACCTCTGCGAGAGGAGCTAGGCTTGGGGGTTTCTTGGGCGTCGACGACGTCGGCGTGCCTGACATGACAGGTTTCGGCGCTGGTCTCGTATATACTATAGCACATCAGCATCTGACACTGCTTGGCTCATTGTAGCCCATACCTTCGGGGAAGAGACCGCTATTCCCATTGACCAAGTGCTTGCCCAAGAACCATCCATCCCCAAACTCGTCATCGCGTTCGATCAGTTCCACTCGGTCGCCTTTCGCTAGGCTCAGTTCGTCGGAGCTACGGGCTTGGAAGTCGTCTAAAGTATGGATCAGTACCGGGTCAGGCTAATCCAGCGATCGCGCCTGTCGTTGCCACGGCGCCTCGGGGAGCACTCACGTATCACAACCAAGATGTCGCCCACATCGGGCTTGATGGAATTTGGCGCCGCCATCGCGTCTTCGGCGGCGGCTCAATCCAGTGCAGTCGCCAAGCTAGAAATGATGGGATCAATGTAGCTCACGAAATCGGTCGTCGAGGTCTTGCCGTGCTGGGCGGGACACGACGGGAGGGGCTGGCCGGGTTAATGGGGAGAACACGGGCCCGACGAAATTCGTGGGACTGTGTCGAATGCCGGCCGCTGATTCGTCTGGTGGACGATGATGAATTGCTGCTACACAGAGGTCCTTTCTCTTCCCGCAAGGACGCCTGGGCAGGTAGGATGGGGACAGCGTCGGCGCTGGATCTTGGAAGCCCACGAGACAAAAAGTAGCGACGATGTTGTCAGAGTCGGGGGGATGATGTCGGCAGGATTATTATCCTCTGCCATGAGTGGTGAAATCCAGGGCACCAACCGAGAAAAAAAAACAAGGTCTGGGCGTTGGTCGAGGCGCCGTGGGAGCCGCCGCAGGAAACGTATCCCCCAACCCGGAAGCGCGAAGCCGTCGTTTAAAAATCAGAAAGCGGAGGAGGGTGTTAGCAGCGCCTCAGCCGTTCGTGCCATTCATCTGGATGATTCGGCTGCAGACACGTTAGATCTATTCCCAGGGTCGTTGTGTCGCCCGAGGTCGCATGCAGGCTGGGGCTCCTCACAGGTCGTGGCAGGCTGGCGACGTCGAGGCCGACCGGCTGCGTGGGAGGTCGGAAGCGGGTGCTGATTGGAGAAGTAATAAACAGGCGCGGAGGTGCGTGGAATCCCGTTATTGGGTCTAACGATGGGTCGACGCCGGACGACAAGCACGACCTGGAGATGTCGGCAATGGGAATGGCTGCGGGATGGGTGTCCGCCGTACGGATGCAGACGAGTAGTAGCTAGCGTCGTCGATGCTCTCAAGCTTGGGTTGAGGGGTGGTGTTGGTTTCGGGGTCAGTGGAGAGGGAAGATGTCAAAAGTTTCAAAGCGTCAGCGACAGCCCACCCACCGCCGGCGCTGTCACTTCCAGCCCGCAGGGATTCACCTGCTGGTGCGCTGGATGCACGGTGCTGACTTTCGACTCCTATCAGTACATAAATAAGTGCAGCCCGGCCGCAAATCTTTTTCTTCGGAACATCACAGACAAACGGTACAGCTGTGATGGACTGGAACGTCATATAGAGAGAATTTTTCAATGAGATGCTGTACATTCGGAGGTTTCTCTGCCGCAATGGAGCATCGTGCCATGGTCGACGATACGAAGCGCGGACCACCTTCCATCCCACCTTCGATGGATGGCTGGGGGCGGCGCCATGGCCGCCGCTGACTTTGCAGCCGTTCGGCGCTCATCACGTCCTGTCAGTGCCGCCCCAGCCTCTCTGTCTCCAGGACACAACCTTGGAGCAGCTCGCAGTTGCTGCAGGGGGCCGACGAAGAGAAAAGCGATCGGATCCGAGATGCTGTTTTCGGCACTGACGAGGGACGACATCTGTGCTCCTTCTTACCTTTTGCCTAGGTACTTACGGAATAGTCCGGATACAATTGTCGTCTTTCACAGTAGCTGAAAGACTGCGTTGTGATGACTTGGCTGGTCAACTCCACATCACTGCTTCCACACATTCTATCACATGGCCAATTCCCCGCAATTCAGCACGGTGGACGGGCAGCTCGCTGCTGCTGGGTCGCCGCCCTTGATTGGCCACCGGGTACCTTGACCTCGGCTTCTTTCGGTGAGCTTACAGCTATAGCCCAAACATCGCTGTGCAACACCACTTGATGATCCCAAAATTGTTGTATTCCCAATCAAGTCGATATCAGTAGCACACAATGGGGACCTCGTATAATTACTTCTCGGTCACAACCGCGGCCTTTGTGGCCCACGTCGAGATCAACCGGCCGTCCAAGCTCAACGCCTTCTGCGAGGCCATGTGGCTGGAGATGAGACGGGTCTTCCAGCACCTGTCGACAGACCCCGATGTGCGGGTGGTTGTGCTCTCGGGTGCCGGAGACCGTGCCTTCACCGCAGGGCTCGACGTCCAGGAGGCCAGCCAGGGCACCGCCCTGAAGCCCGGAGAAACCGAGGACCCGGGGCGCAGGGCCATCAAGCTGAAGCGATATATCGAGGAATTCCAGGACTGCATCACGGCCGTTGAGAAATGCGAGAAGCGTAGGTGCACCTGGCGTCTTCGCGGAACCCGGCTAACCCAGCCGCAGCCGTCATCTGTGTCCTCCATGGCATATCGCTGGGCCTGGCCATCGATATCGCATGTACCGCGGACGTCAGGATATGCGCCAGGGACACGAGGCTCGCAGTCAAGGAGGTCGACATCGGCATGGCCGCAGATATCGGCACCCTGGCGCGCCTGCCCAAGATCGTGTCGAGCCAGTCGTGGGTCAAGGACGTGTGCCTCTCGGCGAGAGAGTTTGGTGCCTCCGAGGCGGCGGCCGTGGGCTTCGTCAGTCAGGTCCACGAGTCAAAGGCGGCCGCGCTGGACGCTACCATGAAGCTGGCAGGTCTCATCGCCTCCAAGAGCCCGATTGCCGTCCAGGGCACCAAAGAGCTGCTGAACCACGCCCGAGACCATTCGGTCGAGGACAGTACGTATTCCCCTCCTCTGGCGCTCCCAAACACTGACATTGTCAGACCTGAAATACACGGCCGTTTGGAATGGCGCGGCGCTCCAAGCGCCTGATATGATGGGTGCTCTGCTGTCTGTCAGGAGCAAGAGGAAGTCAACATTCGAAAAGCTGTAGATAGTATTTGGCAACGCTTGAAATATTACACTATGATGATGTCCTCTCATGGGGCTTGCGCCGTGGGGTTATCCGCCTTGATAGCCACCTTGTAGGTCAATTCAACCCTACACCTTATTGGTGGCATCGTCCCGCGCTTCTCTCCATCCTTGTCCATCTTCGCCATCAATCTTTCCAATTTCAAACGCCCTCTAAATTTTCTCAGCCTCAACCCTGTGGCCAGCCCGGAACCGGTCCCAGCTCCAGTAGTCCTTGGTGTCTGGTGCAACCGGATAATCCTCCGTTCTGTGTTAGTCACTATCACTCAATGAATCCGGAACCACGGTGGTCGACTTGAGTCGCTAGGCTACAGTCAGTTCGTGTTCATGTGATCAAAACTCAGCACTCACCTCATCCAGCTTCTTCTTGAGTACGGGCAACATCGACTCCTTGATCAGGAGGTGCGTTTCATCGAGATCCTCGATGATAATGTCATTGGTCCCGCTGTCGATGTGCAGGATGAGGGACTTGATGGCCGGCTCGACCGTGACGAGTACACCTAGGGTCGTCTCAGCTCAGCTCGTGGCTCGGACGCGGCAAAGTGCACTAGTCACCTCTAATAGCTCGCACCATCTTTGGTTCTGGATATGATGTGAAGAAAGGGAACAGGCAAGATGGCAGCGATGCGGTTTGGTTCTTGTCGATGCTCGGTGCAAGAGTGCTGCTGGTGGCGAGGATGTGAAGTGGACTGATGTGAGAGAACGGAAATAGAAGGACCTGGCGGGCTTGTTCTCTCTTCGCTGCACGTGGCTCACATGGCATTCAAGCTAGGTGCGGACGTGGATTTGCTAGGGTGGAATTTCCATCCGATCCAGGCACTACTTTCTCACTTGGCTCGGGAGTTGACTTGCGATGTCGTTTCCTTTGTCTCCAAATTCGGGAAGGTCAACCCCCACACGACACGCCCCACTTTTCTCCTGATGGGAATCTGAACGACCAAGTCTAACCCTTGGAATGGGTATGGTCTCGACCTGACAATCGCACTGGACTTGGCCTCTGGTTTATCAACGACTGTAACGCACCCTTCTGCTCGCTCCTTCCAACCATTGCCGAGATGAGGAGGACAGCCCACAACAGCGAGTTGAGGACAGCGGTACCAGGGTACATCCGCCAACGACGATCTGATGTAAAATTCTCCGAACGCGCGTGGACCACACCTTCCAAGCTCGCGAAGCGCAAATCCAGCTGGCCGACGACTTGACTCTTTACACTCGGGGCTGTTTCGAAGTGACAGATGACAGGAGTGAACCATGAAGCACTGGACTATTTGACGTCGCAGGTGGCAAGCCGGACACTCCCGCAGCAAGCCTGTCTGGTCTGTCTTCCTGCCTTCAACGGGTGCCATCATCTCTGCGTTCCCGACGCGGGCTCAGCGGCAGGAACATGGCATCCGTCTGCGGCTTCCGAAGCAGCTGTTGATCTCTTATTTCGAGTGTGCGGGACTCCATTTGAAGCTTCCAACTCGTCATCACGTTTGAGATGATGCACGACAGCGAGGGATGAAGATAGAGAGGCGACGACCGGGACCGAGGACCACATCAACGCGCCATCAGCGTGACGCTATTCTGGTGTTATTCCACTGTTACCCGCAGCTTCGGATTCGAAGGCGCACACAAATGCCCCAAAACAAGCCATGGTCGAAACTGCCATCCACGTATTTGCTAACGTCGGTGGACAGTCAAGATGCTATGTGCGTTTATGCTTTGGCCTATTCTTGCCTTCTTGAAACGCATCACAATAAAGGAAGCCCCGGTTATGATGCAGCAAAACAATAGGCAACGTAAAAGGCAAGTCTGTATCACAGGGGCTTGAAGCGTCTCTGTTCAACTCATCCCCACCACCTCCCACTTCTAGAATAAAAGACGGCTCTCTCCCGTCTGTGATCTTGGTTCGACCATCACTCGTGTCTCGCATTCTACAAGACTATGCTACTACATCTCTACCGTCGCGCCCAAGTACCTGTATAGGCCGTCCTGCCACCCGGTCGTCGTCGTCGTCGTCGTTGTCGCAGCTAGCTCGAAGCTCGAGTACCTAAACACCAAGGCTACTAACTTAAGTGTCACGGCCGACACTTCCGATAAGCTCAGACTTCGCTTCACATTCTCAGGGCTGATCATTGGTTGTATTGTGCGGATTTCTAGTTCTACGCATCGAGACATCCGCGAGCAACAATGGAGGACGGCGACAACGACGTCGGTCAGGCCTATCCGCCTGACATGGTGTTCAACCCAGGATCCCCGGCCACCAGTGCGCGCTCGGCCCCCCGGAATTGGGTCTTGGGGCTTGGAATCGCTGCCGGCGTGGTCGTCTTCAGCGTCGTGGTCGCCGTGATCTGGGTGGCACTCGACCGCCGGCGGCGTAAGAACAGGTCATGGCCCCTCCCAACCACCACAAGGTCCAACGTTCCCACGCTGCACCACCCCCGGCCACTCGCCCGGTCGCAGGCCATCAACGAGCGGGACCTCCCCGTGATCCAGCCGCGGCAGAATGAGCCGCATCCCACCACCGCCCCCCCTCTTCCCGCCATGCTCCCTCTTCCCGCCATGCTCGGTCCGGAAATCGAAGAAGGTTTCAACGAGCTAGGCGAGGCGCCGCCTCCTTACGAGAAGCACCCTCCCGCTTCCACACGTCCTCTCTCATTATCACGTGAAGAGGACAACAGAGGTAGCCACACCAACCCGCCCGGACCTGAACCTAGACCTTCGCTAGAAGACGAGAGGGCGAACTGGCTGTCCTCCGCCATATCGGCCACGCTTCCCCCAACCCGCCATGTTAGTGACGCACAAAACAGAGCACCAGCATCGGAGGATCTCGTCGAGCTCCATGTGCTCCGTTCCGCTCCCAGCCGTAACCACGAACGTCCTCCCCAGCCGCTCAGGCGATCTGCCCCCACTACGCGCAGGAGCCGGACTGGCGACCCTAGACCTTGCCGGTCAGTGACGCCAAACAACAGAACGACACCCCCGCGGTCGCCTCTGTTCCCAGCCGAGTTCGGCTGCCTGTCCACACCGCGGAGCGAAATCGGGTGGATTTCTTCCGCCGAGCGATGGACCTGGGGACCGATCAGCCGCGCGTCGTCGACGGCTCGCGATGTCTTCTCGCCCACCACGGCGTCTTCGAGTGCGTGGGTGAGCATGGAAGGCTTAGACGTGGGCGAGCGACCGGCTCAGGATGCGGCACCGGGTGGTTCAGATCAGGACAGGCAGGAAGGACAGCTGCCGGAGGGAGGGATGAACCAACCGGGGGCGGGTAGCCCACCGAGCCAGGAAGTAGTCGGTGCTACTCAAGAAACCCGGACCGACTCGCAGGAGTCCCGAGGACAAGAAGACGGGGGAAGTCAACGGCACGGCATCCCACAAAACCCATTCGAGGGTCAGCACCAAGAAGAACTCGGCGAAGCACAACCTCGTCGAGCCCATACCGTGCCGGAGGATGGCGGAGGGCCGTTTGAGTTCGTGCCCGGTCAGATACGGGTGCTGGAGTTGGACAGCCAGCCGATACGTCCGCCTTGACGGGCGTAAGATCTGGGGTCTCTTTCCGGGGAGACCTGCAGTGCAATAAACCGGAAAATCGCAACATTCCCCTTCCTCCACCGCAGCAATGAGGCAAATAAGCCTTGAACCTGCTGGAGTCAGCGACGAGGAGGAGGAGGACGGACGATGGAGGAGGAGGGCGGACGGAGGAGGAGGAGGAGGGCGGACGACGGAGGACACGGCGCGGCGCCGTAGGACCTATATGGGGAGAAGAGAGGGGTGCAGCTGGCACGGAGAGAAGAAGCCAGAGGCGGAGGGAGGAGGTTGAGATTCGCGATGTTCCAACCCTTCCCCAGCAAAGACGGAACGCAAGATGAATGTTTATATGGAAAAGGTTGTTTACGGCACTCTAAGTATCCGGAAAAGAGGAGAAAGGGGTTACGAATTAGACTATCAAGCATCATATCACAGCATCATCACAAGCCAGTCCAGTCCAGTCCAGATGGTCAGAATCTCTAGGCAGCGCAAGGGCAATCCCATCCGGATCCGGAGTAATGTACATACACGCATACTGCTTTGGAATTACGGAATAGCTGCTTGGGTATAGAACTAGTTGGTGGACCGAAGTCTGAAGTATCATACGACAAAGGTGAGACACTTTAATCTTGACAATCTCCATGTATCACACATTGCTCTGAATAAAAAACGTCAAGCAGAACGGACCAGAAGTTTTCTCTCTGATCTTCTGCAAATACAACAATTTGTACAAGTGTCAACGTCCTTTCTTTTACACAAACAACACGCCGCGGAAAATGCGATATGCAACCACAATGCGAGAAAGTCACTCGCCCTATTCTCACATTTTTCTCTCTCTTCTCTCGTCCTCCTTTCGCTGCAGAATTTCTTTCTTCCCCTTCCTTCCTTCCTTCCGACGAGAGGGATATAACACTCCTTGCTTGCCTTCCTTCCTGCCTGGTCTCTCCTTTTTAACGCGCGTACCTCCATCATCATCTTGTCTCTCCTATCTCTCCTAGACTAGGTAAACTAGACCACTGCATGCCCCAAAACAAGAAGACCTCGAATAAAAACCACCAGCGCCCGCTCCCGCGCGGACGGATGGATAACACAACCTGGGGAGGAAACCATGCTACCTATGCCATGCCGCGCGTATGCATGAAGAAACAAAAAAATTAAAATAGAACCCCGAGAACAAAACACTGCTTGCTCCTAGTTGTGATCCATCTAATGCAGAGAGACAAGAAAAAAAAAACCAGGACGGACAATCTTAACCAGCCGCCTGCCTATCACTTTGCATTTGCGCTCTTGTTCGCTTCCAAACTCTCCGCAAGCGCCTTGGCCGCGTCGGCCGTCTTGACCTGCAGCATCCATGTCTCCAGGCCCTTGCCGTCTTCCGTCGCAGTCGTGAGCTTAATATACTTGCCACCCGCTGAATCGACCTTGTAAGAAAAGTTAGGCAGAACCAGCTTATTAAGGGCAATGTGGCCCCGAGGCTCTGCCCGCAAAAGCATGCGCACGGCACCCGTCTTCTTGTTCTTCAAAATTCGTAATGGTCCAACACCTTGGGTCTTCCAAGGACTCTTCTTGTCCTTGGCCGACCCCGAATCATCATCCTCCGAATCGCCCCCGACAACCAGTTTCACCGCCTTGGCGCGGACCTCATGGACGACGGATTCGTCCTCCTCGCCCGGCCCGCCGTCGGTTAGCGAAATTTGCTCCTGTGGTGCCTCATCCCCGTCAGCGTTCGTTCCTCGACTTTGTTCCACCTCTGCAGCTGGCTCTGGGGTGCTCGCCGCCGGCGTAGTAGCCAGGCTCGATGCACCACCAAAGGTAAAAGGGGAATCTGCGGAGGTTGATCAACTTTGGGGCTCATAACGCTATTGATGGGGTGACATACTTGTACCTGTTGAAGTCCCCCCTCCGGGAGCCAAAGTGCTGCCGAACATGTTGGTAGTCGAAGGGGCTTGCTGGGAGAACATGGAACCGTTGGTTTGCGAAGTGTTGGCGCCAAACTGGAAGAGATTCGATCCGCCAAACGACGTGTTCGGCTGTGACGGCTGTGCGCTCGAGTCCGTGGCCCCGCCAAAGCTAATTGTCGGTGCACCGGGCGTACCGGTGAAAGAAAATGTCGCCCCAGGGTTATCGTTGCTACCGAAATTGAACGACGATGGAGCCGAAGTCGTACCTCCGGTGAACGGATTCCGGCCTGTGGGTGTCGGCGCCGTCGTCGACGTGAAAGACGTTCCGAAGATGGAGCCGGGTGCTGCCTGGGTTGAGGCAGGTTGAGCGGTTGTACCGAACAGCGACGTCGTCGGAGCAGGAGCAGGAGTCGCAGCACTGCTGCCAAATACGAAGCCTCCCGGTTTCGGGGCTTCAACCTGGGGCAATCCTCCGAAAAGTGGCTTGGATGGTTCGGCCGCTGGTGTCGGAGCCGTGCCGAACAAGGACTTGGGAGCTTCAGTAGTCGTTGTCGCACCAAACATTGGCTTCGACTCCTGCGTTGCACCAGCCGCGGGGGTTGTTCCGAAAAGGCCCTTATCGCCGTTGCCGAACAGGGGCTTAGCCTCCGTCGTGATACCAGCGCCGAAAAGAGGTTTGCTCTCCGTTGTGGTTGCCGCACCAAAGAGTGGCTTGGCGTCCGTGGTGTTCCCGGCTCCAAAGACAGGCTGGGACTCCGCTGCCGGCTTCGCGGCATCGGTGGTTGACGCACCGCCTCCGAAGGCAAAGAGTGACTGACCCGGTTTGCTGTCACCACCTGAGAACATCTTCTTCGCGGCGGGTTCTTCCGTCGCGGTAGACGTTGTGGAAGCGGCGCCAAAGAGGTTCGTCTTGGGGGCAGTCGACTGGGCAAACATCGAAGGGGCGGCAGCAGATGCGTCCGTCGATTGAGTCTTGCCGAACAAGCCCGTCGAGGAAGCCGGGGCAGTACCATCTGTCTTGGCCTGCTGGCCAAACAATCCGGCACCAGTTGCGGGAGCGGCAGGGGTTGAAGCGGCACCGAACAAACCGACAGCGGGCTTGGGAGCTGCAGCCTCATTGCTCCCCTCCTTGTCTTTGGGCTGTCCAAACGCCGGAGCGCCAGAAGCGAACAGATTGGAACCGGTGCTAGCTGAGCTCGAGAGACCCCCGAACAGATTCGGCGTGGCAGTAGACTGGCCGAACAGAGACGCCGGCTTGGGCGCGTCACCCGGCTTGGCAACGGGCTCCTCGGGCTTCTTCAGCGAACCAAACATGTTCTGAGCAGGAGGCTGCGTCGGAGCGTCAGCTGCAACTTTCTTAGCGGCTGCGGAGGCTCCAAAGTCAACAGTGGGCTTCGTCGTGGTAGGTGCGAACAGCGAAGGACCACTCGTAAACTTAATTGGAGTGCCGGTGTTCCAGGTGTTATTCGCAGGCGCAGGCGCGGGCGCAGGAGCGGGAGTCGCAAGGTCCTTGGCCGGGCTCGCTGACCGCTCACCGTCGGGAGACACAGCAAAGGGCGACGCGCCCTGCTGCGGGGGAAGTTTCCTGACAGGCTGTCCATCCGCGTCCCTGGTGATGCGGTCAAAGAGGCTGCGTCCCTGCGAGCTCTCTCCGGCCTCCGACGATGTAGTAGACGTGCCGTTGACAGTGGTGGGAGTCTTTCCAGACGCGAACTGAGGGGTGGGCGCGTCGCCACTGGCAGAACTGGGTTCCTCACTCGCGCTAGCTTCCTGGACTTCGGATTCACCTTCGCCTTCTGCAGAGTCCGTCTCGCTCTCGGCATCGGCATCGTCGTTGGGACTGCCTTTACTCGCGTCAGAAAGGTGACCAAAAATATTGGCGGCCGCAGCTGAAGGTTTGGAGGTGGCCTCAAAGACAGAACGCCCACCTGTCCCATTTGGCAGCTTCGGGGCCGAGGCGAACAGACTCTTCGCAGGCGACTTCGCGGGCGTGGATGAACCTTGCCCCTTGTTCACAATGCTCTCAAACATCGACTTGGTGGCTGAAGGTGTCTTCTGCGGCGTGGCCGAAGACTTCTGCAGCTTTGACGGCTGGTTCTCGTCAGGCTCATCATTGGCCTTTCGCTTGTTCTTGGACGGCGTCGCAGTCACATCGGGAGCTCGAGCACGCTTGTTGGCATTGGAAGATGTGGTCAGCGCCGTATCGCTCGACTTCAAGTCGTCCTCGGCCTTTCTCTTGGACCCGGTGCTCGTCGGCTTCGACACCGTCATCGGCTCTGACTCGTCGTCGGAATCGGGAATGCCATGCTTCTGCTTCCACTCCTTCTTGACCGCCTCGGACGCTCTCACCGTCTTGAACTCGTATAGGCCGTACCGGAGCATAATAAGGCTTCGGTTCTTCTCATATTCCTTGGCGAAATTCAGTACGTTGATCTTCCAATCCTTCTTTGTGAACACCTCGTCGGCCGAGTACTTGAGCCGTCTCAGGTCGAGGATGCAGAAGAACTGGCGCCTTTGGTCTTCGTCGAGGTCGGGCGGGCAGAGATGCGCCAAGTACTCGTCGGCATAGATTGAACCGGAGCGCGACGAGTCCTGTGGGCGCGTCTGCAGCTCCTTCGTCAGCATTTCGCCTGTGAGGTGGCGCGGCGGTGACGAAATCCTCATCTCAAAAAGCGCAGATGAGGTCGTGTTTGCCAGCCCGCGCCCGCTCACGTCGGCCGACACCCCGCGGGATGATCTACCGGGCGTGGCCGGAGGAAAAATCTGCTTTGTGATGGTGGGAGTAACTCGGGGAGAGAAGGAAGGAATTCCCGGTCGCTGATACATGGCCGACGACCGGAAAATGTTGCGGGGCGCGCTGGAAGTACCCGAAAAGTTGGTTGTCCTCTGGCTCGTCGGCGTGCCAGAAACGGTGGCAGACGAGTAGCTCGAGGTCTTGTAGGGGTTGTCGCCCGGTCGTCGTCTTGGAGCTACTCCGACGCCGACCGATTCGGAAAAGCTGATAGACTTGTTGGGTATCGTCGGCGACGGTCGCTCAAAGTCGGCGGCCGTAAAGCTCTGGGATAGTTTGCTCGATGGCCCTTGAGGACGGCCGAGAATTTTTCGAGATGCCAGCTGGGCGTCGGAAGCTCGCTTCACGGGGCTCTCGGGCGCGGACGCGTTGCCAGACTCGACACGCGACTGCATCGGCGAGCCAGCGGCGTGTGCCATCGACGTCGACTTGGCCGTCGCATCGCCATCGGATGGCGGCGCGGTGCTGCTGCGCCAGAGTCCGGTGAAGCCAAAGATGCTTCGCTTCTTCGCCGGCGACTCCATTGTTGTGCGCGGCCTTGGTGGCCGAGAAGAGAAACGAGGTTCGGGGTGGGATGATGAAAGGAGGGCTACAATTGGAAGAGGGGAACTGGAGCCGACTCCGCGGTCATGGATCCAGATGTTTCGCGCCTTTTTTTTGTGTGCGGTCGCGTCGTCGCCGAAGGAGTGTTAGGCGTAAACGGTGCGAGGTTGGGGAGTGGATGCGCGCGAATCGGATGTGGACCTCGCGACCACGACGTGCAAAAGCTGGCAAGACCACTAGAAAAGGGAAAGAAGAGTCAGGAAAGGACTGGAGACGATAGACCCAATCAGCTGCTTGATGGCAGGTCGCATCTAGTCGGTCGGCTGCTCTCGAAGCAGGCAGGCACGATGGCGGTGGTGCTCCGGATGAAGGTGTTTTTGGGGGGAAGCCACTTCGTTCCTTGGACAGGAGCGCGGGAAAAAAATTTGAGTGAGGCGCCCCTTGTAAGTTAAGCGCGGAGCTGGAACACCCTAACAGCTCGGCGCACAGACCAGCCGGCGATCGATGATGACTGCCATGCGCGTGGCTGCCGCCTCAGGCACCAAAGCAGGAGAAGGGGATTGGGCAGCTCGGGCCATGCCGATTCGGCCACTTGCAGCTGGAGCCCGCACTTCAATTCGAAATCGTGTGCATCAACTCCGGGTTGGCAGGTCTAGAGTACATATCAATTTAGCCTCTGCTATAGCTAGGATGGCATTGCTGGGTAGTCTGGGTCCTGGATGTCATTTTTCTCGTCACGTCCAGACAAATCTCCCGTGGACCACGTCCTCCACGGCATCGCCATGAGGTTCAGCGACTTGCATCCAAACGCGAATCAATTCTTCAATCATCCAAACACATCCATGGCACGACGCCGGTATCTCTCGGGGTACACAATGATCCCAATTCCCCGCAGCAACTCAGCAAATCAAGACATGCCCGCCGCCATTCGACATGGAGCCGCCGGTATTCTATACTACAAAAGACCACACCTCTGGTATCATGTTCGCTATTAACGCCGCCTTCCGCCTCTTACAACTTGGCCTTGGTCTGGGCCTTCTTGAGGATGGGCTCCATCTTGGTCGCCTTCATAACATCGCCCTTGATCTTGAGCTTGCCCGACATGAATAACCGTTGGGCGTTGGCCTTGCCCGCGACGAGGCTGGCGAAATCGGCGTCGGAGAGGGACAGCGTCACTGCGAGACCGTCAGCGATGGCCACATGCCGTTGCAAAATTACATACCGGTAGGCTTCTCGCCAACGCCCTTACCAACCTCACCCTTGGTCTTGAGGTCGATGTGCCAGCTCTCGGTCTCGCCCGCGGCGTTCTTGAGGGTGAAGGCAAAGACGGCATTGCCCTGCTTGATAGCATCCTTCTTGTCGGCGGGGTCCTTGAGGGCGTCGTTGATGGCATCGAAGGCCGCCGACGAGGGAAACTTGTCTGGTGACAGCGCATTAGCTGATGCGATCCCGACACTAGCGAACGCGGCGGGACCTACCGTTCTTGAGAGACATGGTGACAGATGACAGCGGGCGCGTGAACAAAGACGAAGTGGGCGATGGGTGCGTTGAAGGCTAACTCGGAAATAGAACGACGTGGCTAGCAACGTTGACAGCGGGAGGAGGAACGGGTCTTTTAAAACGAGTCGAGTGGGAATCCGGATGCGATGACGCCCCCCTGGTTTTGGTCGGCTTCGGCTTGGTTTGGGGGCGCATGTGAAGGAACCTCGGCCGAGCCAACCACTGCAACGCCCCGCATTCCCCCCACATTGCAGTCCCGTCCGCGTCCCGTCCGCGACAACCTCCATTTTCGGTCGCGTGTCAACGTCGTCGAACCAGGCCATGCTAATACACTACAGAACTCAGCCCTACAGTGTCAACTGCACGTATCGAGACAGCTCCAAAAATACCAAACATTTCAGTATTTCGCAATTGCTGCGTGACCATGCGCTCTATCTATTTTGAAGCAAACCATGCGCCTCCTTGATGCCCATATCGATACCGAGGTATTCCATGTCCAGCTCTATCCAACGTCAGGAAACCAAAATCATCACCAAAAACGCCGTTACCCAGCCCCATTCAGACAAGATCGTCCTTGCGACCCCATTCGGCTTATTCTTCCCGTCGCCATCCTGGCCGTCTCCTCCCCCCTTGAGGCAGTCACAGCCATTTCCCGGCCCATCTTTCCCTATCCCCAGCTCGTCGCCATCTTCGGTGTCCCTGAGATATGCGGCCAGGGCACCACCCCACGACCCCTTGTTGTCGCGCTGCAGAGTCACGTTGAGCCCTCCGCCTGTCATGTCGTAAACCATACTCCCCGCAGCGTTGGTGCTAATCGAGTACCAGAACGTCGACTTTGCGCCTTCGATGTCGATCATGTTGGTCTGACAGACACCCTCGGAAGAAAGACAGGCGCCGTCGGGACCCTCGCCGGTCATCATGCGATTGAAGAACGTCCACATGGCCGAGCCATGGATCACGACGTTGCGGCTGTCGACGCTGTATTGTGCCCAGGCACGGCGACACTGGTCATCTTCAGCCGAACAGTGGCCAAAGTCGGGATCAGCGTACGCCGGTTCGGGCGTCCACGGCGCGGGGGCCCGCAGGGGGGTTCCGATGCCCTGCCAGTAGGGCGATTCAGTTTGCTGGAGGGCGATGAAGATGTTGGCGGCCTTGTGGAGTGAGTATTGGTAGAGGACGCAGTGCTCGAACGCGGTGCCGACGAGCCAAGTGGCAGCCGTACTCTCGATGAGTGCGCCGCGGCCGACAGCAATATTCTGGGGCGTCGTATCTGGGTTCAGATGAGGGTCAAGTCCATGATCTAGATGGTCAGTCAGTCCAGCTCACACGGAAAAGGGGTAACATACCGGCAACCCAGCCCCAGACATCCTCAAGGTACGCCGATGCATTTACCGTCACATGCAACAAAGCAAACGCTGCTTTGCATGCCGCCATGTCGTTTCCGTTACACTTGGTGTTGACGAGTGTGTCATTAGATCCCCCTACACGGAGGACCACGTTCCACAGCCCAACGTCGCCGGGTTTGTTACCGGCCATGTTGATCTCGACCAGGACAGCTCCCGGAAGCACATCACCGACAGAGACGAGCATGTCGCTGAGCTGGGCAACTCCCTTGTCGCCAGCGTTGCCAATTCGAACAATGGGCTGAGGCTTGTCCGCATCTCCAAATAGGGGGCCGAATCCAGAGATTGTGCTGAAAACTTCGCCCACGAGCCGAGAGCCGGGAGGCACATTGATGGTTTCCTGCGTCCGGTATATCCCTTGCGGAAAGAAAACGATTTTGCAGTCGGCGTACTTCCGAAGGATGGCATTGATGGCCGGGCCGTCATCGTGAGAGTCTGTGTCGTCAGCTGGCCGCTAGGCATGAAAAAAAAAAGGGGCAACTCACTATCACCAAAGACCGGAAACTCGGCATCCCCTTTGATATTCACCACTTGGCTGATATCGTAGTTTTCGTACTGTGGCAGGGGGGCGGTAAAGTACTTGTCCTCCAAGAGAAGACCGGCAGGCCGCTTGATGGGGTACACCGCGCCATGCTGGTAGTTGAAGGGGCTCCTGAATGCTGTCAGTCGTGTCCTAGCTAACCGAGCGGCGCAGACTCACGTATTGCCCAGAACCCAGGTCTGACGTGGCGCAATGGAACCTCCCAGGAGGTATGTATTGGTCACAGCAGACTTGACGGCGACAGCATCTTTCACGTCGAAATTGTCCAGCACCAAAGAATTCTGTCCCGTCCCGCTGACATACGCCAGTACGCCAGCCTCGCATTTGGACACAGTCGAGTCCACTACCGACATCGTTCCCACACTGTTCTCGCGGCCGGCATCGATGCCGTAGCGACAGTTGGAGAACTTGGCACCTAACACTGTTACGACGAAAGTCCACTTCATGTATATCCCCACAGCACAACTGTCGAAGGATAGACCCTTCAACAAATACTGCTGGCTTCCGACCTCGACGCCGACGGCTCCTCCGGTAAATGTCTATCTTGGGTCAGCAGATTTTCCCCCGTTCCGCGACAAGAAACTTACACAGTCAGAGATGATAAGGGGAGAACCGCCTCGGTTCATAGCAATGCCGGTATGTCTAGATCCTTCAGGCATAACCACATGAATATTGCTAAGACTGCAACTCTGCGACACGGACCACTCCATCGCCTTGGCCTGCACGTTGCTGGAGATGCGCGACGTGTCGATCCTGAGGTTCCGCACCGCCATATAAAAGTTCTTGGTCGCCCCGTTGTTGCCTTGCAAGTCGTCATACCCGTACACCACCGGATTGTCGTCCAGGGCTGGGTCGGCGATCAGAACGGGGAGGTTGGCGGCGTCGCCGATGAGAAAAGTGTTGACAAGCATCTGGACCGATTGCTTGATGAGATAGGTCCCAGGCGGGATGTATACGTACGCCGGCCGGGTCGTGACCGTGTTGCCGGCTCTCGACCATGCTTTGTTTATATCATCAGCATCCGACCCCTTTTCTTCGTGGGACGGGGGAAGTAAATACCGTTGATGGCATCGTTGAACGCCCCTGACGAGTCTTTGGTACCTGTATTATCGGCGCCATATCGCAGCACATTCCGATAGTACTGAAAGGACGAGTCGGTGCTGTAAGGGGTCGTCCCGTTGTGGTCGATCTCGGCCCGCCACCACTTCGCCGGAGCCCCAGCCGTCGGACCGGAACAAGACTGGTGGTTTTGCGGTTCGCGGACAGGCAATATGGGATGCAGGCGTGCGAGCGTGCCCGTAGCGAGCAAAGCAACCCCCGCCAGCGAATAGGGGCATCTCATGGTGGGTACGCTCCCTGGGAAACGGTGTAAGTCAACATGCCCCCAAACAAAACTTGCAGAATGCAAGAGGATGAGAACAGAAACAAAAACATACCAAGAGCCCGTGAACAATACTTTTTTTAAGCTGTCTGTATGTTTTGCATCCCATCTGACATCATGCCTGCCTATCTTCCGCCTTGTTCGCCAGGTCTGTTCCCCCGGCTGATCGACACGACCGTCGAACCCACTTTATGTGTCAATCCATTATCCAGCCGGACGCCCAAGCAGAAGGAAGCAACACCGAGTGACGCCCCCTGTGCCGTCCACGCCATCGGTTAATACCCGCCTGCCTGGCTGCGAAAAGCAACCGAGCCAACCCGGATGGGCTTCATTCTCGGGAAGGCGAAATCCAGGGTCCTCGCACGCTTCGGGAGCCACACACCGTGCTCCTGCGTGGTGTTGTGTGGTTGGACAGTCTTGACCGTGTATGTGCAGTGTGCCTGGCCGGTGCAAAAATAAAGTGCCCCTACGGCTTTCCATGCTGTTGGTTCGATACGAGTTGTCAGTGGTAGGTGCGATGCAACAGGCAGGGCAGGAAGGATGCGAGGCAGGATCCATTTGATCGACTCATAGCTTCCCGTGACGATCAACCAACTTTGGTAGGAGGAGCTTAACTGCGCTGTAACCTAAAGCAATAAATGGGGAGAACATATTATAACAAGTGGCAATAAGGACAAAAAAATAATCGACGTGGGCCTGATTCGAACAGACGCTCCCGAAGGAACAAGATTTCTAGTCTTGCGCATTAGACCACTCTGCCACCACGCCTTGTTGAAAGACTCCACAAAATGCACCTATGACAATTGCATACTCCTGAGATCCACTCTCCCTCTCCCCCCGACTTATTACCACGTTGCCCCGTACTGCTCCTTGGAGACGCACCTCCAGTCTGATTATCAAGACTCCTTCAATACGCGCCTTCCAAGTTTCATACTTGAGCACAACTCACCACCAGTCGTCTTCCTCCATCTCACTCACATTCTCAACCTAACCTCCCCCGCCCTTCCCCCTTTTCACCTCAACCATACATACCCAGCTCCCAGCCCAACATGGCCCTCCCACCCCCTCACCTCGCCCCTCCCCCTGCCCCCAAGATCTCCACCAAAACCATCCCGATCGCAGGCCTCCTCGTCGACGTCCACGGCCTCGACGAGATCCCCGCCACCGCGACCCGCATAACCTGCCTCTGGCTGCACCACGCGCGCACCCGCCAAAAGGCCGACATGGCCGACATCGCTGCCCGGTGCGTCTCGGCCTGGAACGACACTCCCTCCAAAAACCGCGGCCTGGTAGCGCTCGCCTGGGACCAGCGGAACCACGGGTCACGCCTCGTCGACAAGCAGGCGAATCGCGAGTGGAAGGAGGGGAACGCGACGCACGCGCAGGACATGTTTGGGATTGTGGCGGGGGCTGTTGCCGATCAGGGGATTTTGATGTATATATGTCCCCCCGTCCCTCTCCCGTCCCGTCCCTTTTTGTATTTGAGAACGAGTGGTGATGGTGGGAAGAAAGAAAAGAAAGAAAGCTAACCAAGAAACCATCTGGCAAAGTGACATGGTGGGAAGTTACCTCTTCCACGACAAACCGCAAATCCAGATCGATCGCCATCTCGCGCTGGGCGTGTCACTTGGCGGGCATAGCGTCTGGCAGACCATGTTCGCCGAGCCGCGTGTGCGTGCCGGCGTGGTGATTGTTGGCTGTCCGGATTTCATGCGTATGTCTTTTCTCTTCTTCTTGAACCGTCGCTCACCAGGAGGAGGAGGAGGAGAAGGAGGAAGGATGTGGGTGGTGTGCTAACAGAGACAAAGACCTGCTCTCGACCCGTGCGAAGAAGCAGGGACTCAAGACGTACCCGAAAGACGGCAAGGACGCGGCCATGGCCTTTCTCGGAAGTGAGGATTTCCCCGCGTCGCTGGTGGAAGCGTGCCGCAAGTTCGATCCCAAGGGTATTCTCTTTGGTAGGGCGCCTGTGCCGAAGCCGGCCTCGTCTTCGGGATGGGCAGACCTGCGTGTTTATGCGGAGCGCAACGGTCCTCACGAGGAGTCGCAAGTCAAGGAGCGTTTGCGTGGGAAGAGATTCCTGCTATGCTCGGGAGGGGATGACGACCTCGTGCCGTACGACATCTCCAAGCCGTTTGTCGAGTGGTTCAAGAATGCAGCGGCGACATCGCGTGAGTCACTCGACATATCGGTCGAAGACAAGGTGTATCCGGGCGTGGGTCACTGGTTCGACCGGGAGATGATCAAAGATGCGGTCCGGTTTACCATTGAGAATGTGGAGGGATCCGATGAGGGAGTTCCCACTTCTAAGATCTAGATATCCTCTACCAAGTCTAGTTGATGCTGAGGTGTACAATCCCCCTGGCCAATGCCTCACTGCCGTCCGACAAGATGACCGTGTCCACCCCGCTGCGCTCTCGCTCCTCATGACTAAAGAACAACCTCTGATCGGTGTTCCAGCAGTTCCTCAGCCTCCTCTTCCCCGCCAGCTCCTCCCCAACCCCATGCGGATCCTCAGCCCACTGCCCGATCGCCAGCTGAACACCACGCATAGCATCCGCCTTCTCCCCTTGGGCCACCTCTGAATCCAGACCGGGAGGATTAATCCCCACAAAACTCACCCTGTGCAGCGGGAACCCGATAGCAGCACAGTGCCCATCCACCAGCCGGGTGCGCTTGAACCCGTGACTCACGACGGTGAGATACTCGGGCCAGACGGCGTGGGCGCGCCAGAAGTCGACGATGGAGAAGAGGATGTTATAGTACGAATCGAGCGCGCGCTCCTCGAGCAGGACGCGCTGTCCCTCTGTCGGGGCCGCAGAGTGCAGGCCAAAGTAGTCGTTGGCGGTGGCGAGGTTGTGATAGCTCCTTGCTTCCGAGAGGGTAGTTTCCTTGCGTGTCGGGCCGCTTTTGCGGATCGTTGAGCTTTACGGTCCGGGACGGGAAAGATACGGTGCTTACCCCGAGAACACCAGGACGGCGCGGCTATCGTTGGCGAGAACTTGGAGGCCGGCTCGGATATGTTCGATGAAAGTCGGCGTTTCGCCCTTTTTGTAGCTCTCGATGAGCCATTCCGCCTCGTCCCAGCCGTTCTTCGGTCCGCCTTGCCAGATGGCGTGGCCGCAGACAACGACGGCGTGGTTTGGTGGATGCATGGCGCTTGGCGGATCTATCTTTCTATTTTCGCGAGACCGATTGAAGATTCGCGGTCACTGGTGTTTTAAAATCTGTGTGATCATGTGATTTGGCGTCAAGTGCCCATCGCCTCCTTCAACAAAACATGGCGATATTTGAAGCCGGGTTTCATTGGATTTCTCGCAAGAGCCGCAACACACTGGAAACCAGATACAGACTCCCCGCAATGACAACGGGGCCGTCACTCGCGGCTTCCGATGCCCACTCCAAGGTGCCTCTTACATCCGCGCCTCCCTCAAACAGCTGCGACGGGTCAACACCGTGTTGACCGGCCACCCGAAGGAGATCCGACGGATCAGTAGGCTTTACCCACGGCATCCCGTCGACGGGTCCAAACTGGACGGCACCGGCGCGATCACCAGGCCGAAGTAGGATCCCTAACATTCCATCCATGTCTTTGCCCCGAGTCGCGGCCAGCACCCACGTCACTGGCTGGCCCCGAGTCCGGAGATGTTTGTCGACGTAAGCGGCCAGCACCTCAGCGGATTGGGTGTTGTGTGCGCCATCGAGTAGGACATCCTGTTGCCTACCTGTTAACGGTCGCAAATCAAGTTTTTGTAGTCGCCCTGGCCATTGCAACTGCTTGACCAGCGGGATCAGGTCAGACAGAGACCGGCTGTCCTCTGGGCGTGCAATACGGAAAGCCAGATGCGCACACGCGAGGTTCTGCATCTGATGAGGCTCCAAGCCGGCCCCAGCGAGGGCCTCAGTACTACTTGAGACAGATGGGTAGAGTACCTCTGCGCCGACCTCTTTGGCATGCTCCTCGATCACACGCAAGACAGACGGTTCGTTGGTTCCGTCGACGACGCATGGCACACCGCGACGCATGATGCCGGCCTTTTGCAGGGCAATGGCTTCGAGAGTGTTGCCTAGGAACGATTGGTGATCGAGCCCTATCTTTGCGATGACTGTTGCCGTCTTCTGTTTCAGGATATTGGTCGCGTCCAGCCTCCCACCCAGCCCAACCTCGATGACGCCGTAGTCGACTTTCTGGCGCTCGAAGATCTCGAAGGCTGTCGCCGTGAGGAGCTCGAACTCGGTCGCCCCAATCTGCCCCTCGGCGTCTCTGCGCTTGATGAGGTCCTCTGCATCCCGAAAGACCGGCTCCGACACGGGGCTGTCGTTGATGGCGATGCAGTCCCAGCGGTCGATGAGATGCGGCGATGTAAAGCGCCCACATGACACGCCACTGGTGCGCAGCATGGCCGACAGATAGGCACAGATCGAGCCCTTTCCGTTGGTGCCCGCCACGTGTATCGCCTTCCATGTCTGCGGAGTGCGCTGAAGCAGACGGCCGATGCGGGCCAGTCCGAGATCGATCATGGTGACCTGCGCATTACCGGGTCTCGCTGCTTGCGTATAGACGGGAACGAAGACAGCCCCGAGACCGACGTTGACCAGCGCGAGAGCGTTGCCCGGAAAAGAGGGTGTTTCCGCCCCCGTGATGTTTTGACTGCGGCGAGATGCACGTAATGATGGTGATGAGTCACCCCGTTCGTTGGGACCTGGAAACGCTCGTCTCCTGCCAAGACTGCGGATTGGGATCTTGGGAACCTGTCGATTTGCCCTGCCGGATTCCGAGCCCGCAGGTGTTATCACAGATCGCTCGCTTTGTCCGTAATCACGGCTAACTGAATGCGTTGAAGAACGTTGAAAGCCTCTTTCTGCGGCTCTGAGAAATGCATTTAACCGGAGCGCGCTCTGCCTACAGGGTTGCCCTGTGCACGGAGTGGTTGCCGGCCAAGGGCCTCCAAGCAGCGGTCGCGTTGAGACGCCCGCTCTCAAAAGGGTAAGCACCACTCTTTTCGCCGCTCGCATCCCGTCCTCTTCTCCCCTTCAAACCCCACGATCCTGAATTTCGACCCTTCGGCGCATCCACCCCAGTGTCGGATTCCCATCGATTGACGAGTCGCGCCATCACTGCCAGTGGCACCCCGGGCCAGCGATCACGCTCGTTGTCATTTTGCCCTCGTTTTGGTCCGAGCCTTGTCATTCGTGATCGATTCTTTTCGTCTCGCCGCCAGAACTGAGGAAGATGGGTCTTCGGTAAGCTCGCGCGCCCCTCCAGCCCCCTGGACCGTGTCCTCTTGCCTTCACTTTGCGCCGCTTTCGCGTCGGCGCGCATCTACCCCACGCACTTGTTTCCATCGCGCGCATCCGGATTATGTCACCGATGCTTGTCTTGCGCATCATTTTGTCCGTTTGCGTTCGCCTCGTCGTCTGCGACGAATTCTTTTTTCGGCTTGCCATCGTCGTAGGGCTGTCGCGCTAACCGGCCGTGTGCCAATCAGATTGTACCAAGCGCCGGTCGAGTCCGACATCCAATCCAAGCCTGCAGCAGAGAAGACGTCGGCGCAAGCGCGTTCTTCCATCAGGCGTGGTGCCCAGGGTCGCTCCGCCATCACCGAGGGTCGCGCTGGGGCGCGCGATCACCGTCGCCGTCAGCTGCAAGCGCGGGCCGTTGCTGAAGCGGCTCGCCGCACCGGAATCCCTTACTCCGGACGCTGGTCATCGGATCTCGGTCGCCAATCCCCGCCGCCCGATGAGCCGACAAGGTCCTCGGCACCTGGCGATGACCATGTTCCCTCCGCAGCCGAAGGGAATAGCCGCCGCATGTTCCGTCATGTCCCTGGCCGCCTGGGCACCGACGAACAGACACTCGCCGCCGTGAGCGAGCGCTGGGCTCGCCTGTTTGGAAGAGCCGGCCTCAGCCCTCCTCAGAACGACGATGCCGAGCCGCCAATGTCTGAAATGGCGGTTGACCCCGAGTTTCTATCCGTCGAGAGCAGAGCGAGACTGGCAAGACTCCCGCCCCTCACCGAGTCGTATGCGATCTCCAACCTCCGGTCTACCCAAGAGCCCGGGCACCCTGTATGTGCAATGCTGAAATGCTAAATTACATAAACTAACCTGGATGGCAGTCTCGCACATTAGGCCGTCCGTTTCGTAGATTACCTTGGTCTATGCGCGACTCTTCGCGCCCGACGCCCCGCGCACGTGAGCGCCTCTCGTTCGAATCGTCTTTGGTCTTCACCGAGCCGCCTACCTACGATGGGCTTGGCGACCGTAACAGGAGCCTCAGCCCCGAGGGAGACCATGTTTGGGACACCCTCTTGACGACCCTGACGCCGGATCCGCAACCACCCAGCGTGGGGTCTTCGTTTGCCTCTACCTCTGCCTCGGTGGTCGCTTCACAGGACGCTGCGACGGGTTCCTCCTCCCGAACTTCGTTCACGGTCCAGGACGCAGCTGAAGAGTCAGCGTTCGAGGCCCCTTGCGAATCGGGATGCGAAGGGTCTGAGACCGAGGGCGATGAGGACGATGACGAGAACCCGTTGGCGCGCTTCGCGAACCTGCGTTCGGCACGGCGTTCCTACGCCGACGTGACTCGCAGCAGCGACAGCAGCACGAGAGAACATTCACTGGAGATCCTCGGTCTCGGCGGCATTGACGGCATGCAGCGGATCGTAAGTAACCTCGCACGACGCGAGGATATCCCGGAATCCTGGTGGGCTGAAGCTGGCCTCAGTCGAACGCTTTCCCGGGAGGGATCCAACTGAGCGGAATATGATTTTGGAGTTCGGCATGGCGTTTGGCCTCGGCGTTATGATTTTGGGCGAAAAGTACGGTTTACGCACGTGATAATACCTCTTGGTTTCTTTTCTGGTATTGACCTTGGCGAGGGTCTTTGGAGGTGTGCTGATTTTCAGGCCTCGTCTTACGGGAGCTGGTAACGAAAAAGGCCTTACGAATTGGGTTTCAAAACATGGGCTAGCGAACCATAGCATGTGTATGTATGATAGAAGTGTACGCTACATTCAGGGGGTGATGGAGGGCATGGCCTCAGCTTCGGAGCAGCCCTGTTGGGAGCTGTAATGGAGTCTGCGTTGGGCCATCGTTACCTACCCAACCCTTTGCTGAGTGCAGTGCCTTTTCTCACGGAACAATACAGCAGCAGCAAGCTTCTCGATGCGAATAGCAGGCTGATTACGCACCATGATTTTCCACCGAAGTTGTTGTTCCCCCTGTCCATAGGATCAGGGTTGCACCCGCGTCAGACGCATTGGCGCCCGGCACTGCCAGGGTTGTGAGTTGCCACCGAGCTTGAGCCTGAGCTCTCTCCCGAGTCTCTCTCCCTCTCTCTTGGCCGTGGAATGTGATGCGAACAAGCTGCAATTTCCTCCCGTCTCTGGAGAATTCAGAGCCAATATAGCAAGTGAAGAAAGGAACTGCCAGAATGGGCACGGTCTGCTGGGCCTTCCGAAGCGGGCAGCAGGCGAAGCAGGGCAATTTATTCGTAGAACTCCAGCGTCCGCATCCAACCCTGGCACGGCCTAACAGAGCGCGTTTGGTGCGCGGCACGACGCCCCTCAGGTCCCGTCGTTTGTGCTGGCTGCTGGCTGCTGGCTGGGCAGGCACGCTTCCTTGCACAGCTCGGCAGCGCGACAGCCATTGAGATCGCGTGCTGCGGCGTTCAGCGATATACCCAACCTGGACCTTAGTTCCACGCTTTTTTGCTCGCACCGAAGAGCCCGTTCGCCAGCCAAGTACCCCGCGGAACGGGCATCACGACTTGAAACAAGCTTCCGGCCCGAGTCTGCGGTGTTTTTTCTTTTCTCTCTTCTTGTTTCCGTCCTGTCTTCTCTTTCGCCCTTGACCGGCTACTCGCAGTCTCGCATGCCCCTAGGCCGCCCCGTATCTGACGAGCGAACCCCGCGACGACCAACAAGTGGACGACACACTGCTCGTCGTACAGCACTCGTTGCACAACCGACATCACCCATCGAACCCGAGCCGACTTTTTTGTTGTCGACGAGAAGGAAAAAAGGAACAAAAAAAAATAAACCCCACTTACCGCCACTTCGGCCGATTGTCGACCTGACTCTCTGCGAGCTGGCGACGGGCCACTCGGCCACCAGCAGATCCTCGAACCGATCCCTGGACACAGGGGCGGGGGATGAAAAGAACGCCCTCCCCTCCCCTCCCCCACCACCACACCCACCGACCATTCTCGGTCTGCCAACTTCAACATCTTGTTTCCAGCCACGGACGACCCAATTCGACCAGCGGAGGCGGCGGCGGCTCTGGGGATACCGAAACGGCGGTGGACGGCCCGCTGGGACCGGGGACAACGACCGTGACTACTCTCCCGCCACGCCGGGCGGGGTGTAGGGAGCAGGCAGGAGACAAACTGCAGCGACCATGTCGCCTGCTGCGTCGGGAGGCGGCTCCGGAGAGCGGGCGTACCATGGCGCCGGCAACGGGAAGGCGGTCGTGGCTACCAAGATGCCGGGGACCCCGCGGCGCGATACGGGAGGTGGACATTCCCGGGAAAAGGCGGTGCAGGATCCGGGTTTGAAGGACTACGTATGTTTTCATACCCTTCCTATGCATGCTACACGGTTCTTTGTGTGCTGGTGGGCTTAGCGCCGTTTGGCGTCTTTGTTTCCACTGCCTAGAGCACATTACGGTTGGACGGCCTGGATTCGAGACATGCTGACATGTGACTTTGATACATAATAGCGGCTAGGCGACTGCATCGGCAAAGGCGCCTTCGGGTCTGTCTACAAGGCCTTCAATTGGGGAACAGGCGAGGCTGTGGCTGTCAAGCAGATCAAGCTAGTCGACGTCCCCAAGAGTGAACTGCGGATGATTGAGGTAAGATGATGGGTTTGCAGGTTGCTTGAGATGATGATACTGACCCAGACAGGCCGAAATCGATCTCTTGAAGAACCTCAATGTAAGCGGAATGAGCAGGTACCCAGAATAAACTGACAGCCTTCAGCACGACAACATTGTGAAGTACATTGGCTTTGTGAAAACGGCCGATTGTCTCAATATCATCCTGGAGTGGGTCAGCCGCCTTCTGCTAGCTCCGATTTACTAACCGTGGCAGGTACTGCGAGAACGGCTCGCTGCATTCGATATGTAAAGCCTACGGGAAATTCCCCGAAAATCTCGTTGGGGTGTACATGACGCAGGTCCTCCAAGGTCTGCAGTATCTCCACGACCAGGGTGTTATTCACCGAGATATCAAGGGCGCCAACATCCTGACGACCAAGGACGGCACCGTCAAGCTTGCCGACTTCGGCGTCTCGACCAGCACGCTTGCCGGCCCAGACAAGGAAGCCCAGGTCGTGGGGACCCCATACTGGATGGCTCCCGAGATCATCCAGCTTTCCGGTGCTACATCATCCTCCGATATCTGGAGCGTCGGGTGTACTGTGATAGAGCTACTACAAGGGAAACCACCATACCATAACCTCGCGGCGATGCCCGCTCTGTTTGCGATTGTGAATGATGATCACCCGCCTCTCCCAGAGGGCGTGTCTCCGGTTTGTTGCTCGCTGGACTCGGAAGCTAGAGTTACTGACATCGGGGCAGGCTGCTCGGGATTTCTTGATGCAATGCTTTCAGAAAGACCCCAATCTTCGAGTATCAGCGAGAAAACTTCTTCGTCACGCCTGGATTACCGGCTGCCGAAGAAGCGACGCCCCTGTGTCGAGCCAGGCCGTCGAGGAAGTTAAGCAATGGAACAAGGCGCTCAAGTCCTCAGAGAACAACCATCGTGTCTCGACAGGCTCGGACAGCGGTCCTCCGATGCAGGGACTTCATGGGAACCGCCTGGTCCAGTCCGATCACAACAAGCCCAGCCTGACTCCCTCCAAAGGGCCGCTGCTTCTTGCCAAGCCAAGGCCTATTGCCGATGCTTTCAAGTCACCCGAGCTTGCTGGTAAGGACACAGTCTCCTGTGCTGCTTTCCGTTGGCTAACCGAGAAAGATGATGACAACTGGGACAATGATTTCGCTACGACGATCTCACCCACGGCCCTCCACCTTCCTCATATTAAGGGACAGGACAACTTTGGCGGTTTGCTGTCCGGAGACAGACTAAAGGCATTTGCGTCGATTGATGCACAGCGGGAAGATTCTGAAAACTGGGACGAAAACTTCGAGGGAGAACTCTTGACGATAAAGGGGCCGAGGCACTGGGCCGAACTCGAGTCTCAGGAGCAGACAATCAGACCTTTGCCTCGGAAATCGGAAAAACCAGTCGAGTCGAAATCGGGACATAGGAGACAAAAAAGCAAAGCGAGTGGAAGTACTTCTCAGCCAAAGTCGCCGGCCAGGTCGCAGTTTGGAAACAAGTTTCAGTTGCCCCCACGTCCGGATTTCGTCTACCGGGAACAGTCGGTGGAAGACTATTCAGACCTTTTTGCTGACAACGACCATGTCTTCAACAAGCGGTTGGATCTCGTCGGAAAGGTAAGCGGGACCCGGCTCGATATTGCGAGCTGTGACGCTGACGGAAATAGGACACGCCCCAGTTATTCCATCCTTCGGACCTCACTAGCTTGCCGCGGTCCGCGCAATCGCCGGTTGTCGGTAGCTTGCGGAGACAGAGCACGACGCGGCCAAGCGTGCTGGACCAGCACCAGCAGCCGCCAGTGAGGAGGTCTAGATCCACTGTGGAGATCACCAAGTTTGCCGAGAATGAGGGCGACGAAGACTTTTCTGATATCTTTGGCGCCGGCGACACGTTTGCCGAGTCGGAGGACAGCGATCGGGGATCCGAGGACGGTCACCAGCTTATGTTGCTCTCGAAGCTGTCCAACAACTCGTGGCTTGGGGATGACGAAGATGAGGACGACCCGTTTGCGACCATGGAGCCGGGGTGGGACGAGATGGATCTCGAGGCCAACATTGCCCGTGACAGGCATGCGAGACTGGCTGAGAGGGTGGAGGAGCTCGTGCGGTCGATGAAGACGACCGAGGGAGAGGATACCCTGGCGGAGCTGGCCGAGGATTTGGTGAGTGCTCTAAAGGCAGACAGGAGTGATGGCTAACATGTACAGCTTGCTCTACTATGGGAGAACGCCGAGGTGAAGGACCTGATTATCAGCGCACACGGGCTGCTGCCGATATTGGAAATCCTCGAGCCTTGTACGGTGAAGAGTCGGCAGCATATGATTTTGCAGCTGCTCAAGATCGTCAATGCGGTATGTTATGCTCTCTCTTCTTGGGTAGGATGCTTGCTGACCTGGATAGATCATCTTGGACGACGTCGAGCTGCAAGAGAACCTGTGCTTCGTCGGCGGTATTCCCATCATTACGAAATTTGCGGCTCGGCAGTACTCGAATGAGATTCGCCTCGAAGCAGCCGCGTTCGTCAGGCAGATGTACCAGACATCGACTCTGACGCTTCAGATGTTTGTGAGCGCCGGCGGTCTCAACGTCTTGGTGGAATTCCTGGACGAGGACTACGATACGTCGCAGAGCCTGGTTCTGATTGGCGTCAACGGCATATGGAATGTCTTTGAGCTGCAGGGCCCGACGCCCAAGAATGATTTCTGCCGCATCTTTTCGCGGAGTAAGATCCTCGACCCACTGGCTGCAGTGCTGCATAAAGTCTTGGAAGAGGATGAGCAGGATGAGCTTTCCGAGCTCGTGGCTGGGCGGATCGTCAACATCTTTTACCTGTTCTCGCAGGCTGAGAACTACGTGAAGGAGGTGGTTGCGGACCGACAAGTGTTGAAGAGTATGCACCGTCTCCCTTAATTGACTGGAAAGTATTTGCTAACTGTCTCCAGCCGTTCTCAAGGACCTTCGACGCATGAAGCCGCTCCACCAGATTACGATGCTCAAGTTTATCAAGAACCTTTCTATGTTGTCGACGACCTTGGAGTCTCTGCATTCAGCTGATGCGATCGATTTCCTGATTGATGTTTTGAGTCATTCGATGAGGAAAGGACAACAGCATTTCCGCGAGATCTCGAATCAGGTTCTGAATACCATGTTCAACCTCTGCCGGCTGAGCAAAGAGCGGCAGGAATATGCCGCGAGCAACGGCATCATACCGCTTCTGCTAAAGATTCTAAAGACGGATCGGCCGCCAAAGGAGTTTGTCCTCCCAATTCTCTGCGACATGGCTCACTCGGGCAGCAAGGGCAGGCGGTACCTGTGGCAGAACAGGGGACTGGACTTTTATGTGTCCCTCTTAGCCGATCAGTACTGGCAGGTCACTGCTCTGGACGCGATTTTTGTCTGGCTCCAAGAGGAGACAGCCAAGGTGGAAAGCCATCTGTTGGGCGGCAACTTCACCATGGCCATCACTTCTTGTTTCAACACCAACAAGGCTAACGCCTTTGATCCCAACCTTCTCGAACCGCTGCTCAAAGTCCTTCGGCTGAGCCCGACCGTAGCGGCATCCCTAGCGAAGGCCGAAATGTATGCCGGCATTGCGCAGAAGCTCAACCACAAGAAGGCCGTCGTGCGACTGAACCTGCTCCGTCTCGTCCGTAACATCATGGATGGCTGCGAGGACAACTCATCGATGGCATCCATGAGCACGTCGAGCACGGGTCGCCAGCTTCGCATCCTGTTTGATGACATCCAGACGCTGGCGGAGAAGGACGCCGCGGTCCTGGTGCGGAACTTAGCCTCAGAAATTGTGCGCAGCCATATCGGCGTCGACCAACACGATCCGATGGCGCTCAGCGTGTTGGGCCTGGGGACTGGCAGTGGCGGAAGTTCCAACGCCGGCTCTGGTCCGCGCTCCCGCTCTGGCCCTCGACGGACGACCAGCTACACCCCGCCGGGCCTTCACTCGAGCATGTCGATGCCGCCGACACCGACGCACGGGCATCCAGGCCACCGCGCGTCCCAGTCTTCTGCGTTTATCGAAGTCGCAGCGACGCCAAAACGGACGCCCGTCGGCCTCACCCACGAACGCGACGCGGTACTCTACCGACCGCGGAGCCGAGACGGCCTTGGCCAGACGAGCATCCCCCGGCGTGTGAGCGGCGAGACCGCGCCGTCCTCACTCGGCCCAGCCAGCGGGGCCGTGAAGAGCCGGCTCCCCCGCACATCCACCGTTTATCCACGCCCAAGCCTATCCAGCGCCATGTCGGCTCCCTCGGCCGCGATGATCACATCTTCATCTAGTCTAGGACGAAGCGACAGCTCGACATCCAACAAGGAGAACCAAGGAAGCAACAGTAGTAGGATACGCTCCGGCTCGTCCGTCACGGCGGGGTCGAGTTACGCTGGTTCGCCTACCATGGCGTCTGCTGAGGTGAGCAGGGAGACGTCGTTCACGAGTAATGCGGGCGGCGGGGGCGGGAAGAGGCGGAATCGGGATCGCGCGCCGAGCTCGGATCTGAGGTGGCCTTAGGTTGGTGGACTCAGTTCTGGTGCTTCGCTAAGGTCTGGCGGTGGGGTGAGTGAGAGAAGGGAGAGGAGCAGCGGGAAGTATTTGGCGGTTGGGTATGGGGTTGGGGCTGTTAGTCCCTGTACTGGGAGACGGGGGAGGGTTGAACGGGAAATGACGGGAAAGAAAAAGGAATAGGGTATGGGGGTTCTTTCGTCTTTATAGACTTTTTTTCCTGCGTGCTTAGTGGGTTACTTTACTGGGAGGGAGGCATACTGCATCGGATGGAGTCTCGTGGATGATGGGTTCTAACTTTGTGATGGATTGGTGTGATGGTGTGGTGGTGTTGTATTGTACATAGACGTGGAACATGGAATATGACAAACATGGAACCATAACATTGGTGTTTGGGGCGATGTTAAAATGTGGGAATATCCGTACATGCCCTTTTTTTCTTACTTCTGAATGGGTGGTGGTGATAGTAAAGGGAATATTCTGCTTGAGGATATATACACAGTAGTCGTGGGTCTAAACTATTCCTTAGTGTCTAGTTAGGTCTATGCATCTGCGTCTGCGTCTGTGAGGGGATACCGATGGTCTCCCCCGCTCAGTTGATAATCTATCTGCTAAGTAGCGTGGCTTACGTGGTTGACCATGACCGGGATCATCAATGTGGCATTTTACGTCAACGACTCTCCTCACTCAAGAAATTCGAGAACTGGGCAAGCGTCTTAATGTAAGATATCTGAATCGACACCATCATACCCGTGCTACAGCTGCAAGACGCCACCAAGTCTGAAAGATGTAGTCACGGTAAGAACATAAGCACACATTCAAAAGTGTAAGACGAATCATAGTCATTGCTCATAGACGTCCAACTAATACATGCTCATGTGCTCATAAGTCCGAATCAAACCATATCATACTTGTTGTATCCCCATACCAATCGGACATAAGTCATACAGGACGTTCATGAAAAGGAAACCCCTCCACTCAATACCTAGCACTAGTTGGTAAAGAACCGCTTAATAGCAGCCCGGATACCCGGCTTCTTCTCCTCCTTCTCCCTCTCCTTCCTCCTCTCCTCTCTCCGAGCGCGGTGGTGACCATCACCATCACCGCTGGTCGACGACCCGGTGCCGCCCACCGAGGTCACCGACTCCTTTGTCTTGGCCGCCGACGACAGAGACTCCTTGGTCTTGGTAGCTGACGACAGAGTCTCCTTAGTTCTCTTTGCCGACGCAAGTGTATCGCGCGTCTCCTTGGCTTTGGCGCCGACCTCATCGCGAGATCGGCGTAGACGGTTGCTCCTGTCCTCGGATCTGCGAAGCCTGGTGCTATGTGAGGTGCTCGAGCGCTTGGGGTCAGGCGGCGCCCGGGTTGACGAAGTCGACGCCGCAGGATCCTTGGGTGCAAAGTTAGACTCGATGACGCTCTCGCCGTTCTT
Organism: Echria macrotheca; assembly: GCA_030411725.1. Classification (NCBI taxonomy): domain Eukaryota; kingdom Fungi; phylum Ascomycota; class Sordariomycetes; order Sordariales; family Schizotheciaceae; genus Echria; species Echria macrotheca. Next base: position 598,318 of record MU839835.1, read on the forward strand.
AATATCAAAGAACTTCTTGCTGGCCGCTGGAGATGCCGGTAGCGGCACTGATTCGGCCTTGTCAGTTCTAGCATCAACACTAAGGCGGCTGTGTCTGCGCGAACTGTGGTGACTGTGATGACGACGGTGCTCTGAACCCTCGTGCGTCGAGCTTGGCTTGGATGTCGGGCGTTCCTTGTCGGGTGAGCTTGGAGTGGTAGTCTCCTTCGCCTTCTCCAATTCACGAAGACGACGGCGCTCTTCCTTCCGCTTGTCATGATCCGCCTGCTCCTCAGGAGTGCGATGCTTTCTATGTGAGCTGCTGCTAGTACGTTCAGAGCGCTCCGAGAAGCCACTGTCTTGTCTGGTGGGTGTACGCGGCCGAGCTTCCTTGGAACGGGAAGATGTGTGGCTGTCCGACCTATGGCGATGTGAGTGCCGCGAACCGTCCTTGCTGCCATCCTTGCTGTCGCGGTGCGAACGGTGTCTGGAGGAGCGATGGCTGCTGCGTCGAGGGGAGCTCGGCGCCTTGTCATCGGTCTTGGGGGCGTCCCTGGTCTTTTCCTTGTCGTCTACTGAGAGGTCAGCAACAGAACTAAGAAGCTCGCCTTCTTGCACTGCTCCGATGTCTCTCGACCTGGTCCTGCCTCGCCCTTCGTCCTCCAACCCAGGGGCAGAGGAGTCTTGACGAGGCAGAACAGGCGTCTCGACATCCTTCCCCTTCCCCTTCCCCACTGGGTCAGAAAGCATTTCGGCGGAACCAAAGTAGGCGGATGGACTTGAAACCGTCGGGCTGGCTGGCGGACTCAGGACCTCGGCTGTCGCGTAGATAACGACGGCTGCCGCAACCATCTCCTCGGCCTGCTTGATCGTGTTCCTCCGTTGTCGGCGGATGCTCCGGGCCCGGCTCAGCTGCTTAGCCACAGGATCATTAAGGTCAGGGAGAATGACAGCAGGTGTGGGTACACGGAATTCAGTATTGAGTCCTCTTGGGAAGAGTCGCGTCGGGGAGGCTGGCCTTTGGGTTGGTAAAGCGTCATCAGTCAGGGTTCCTCCACGCGTCGTAGAAGGGGCATCGATTTTCTCACCATACTCGGAAGAAGCTTCCTTTTCAACTTTGTTTGCCGCAGCTTCTTCACGAGCTGGTGAATCTCTCTCGACAATGTGGAAAGAGTCAGAGAGAGGGACAGTCTCGTCTACGATTTGTGAAGACTCAGTCGACAGGGTCTTCAAGTCTCCAATGCTTCTCGATGCAGGTCCGTCGTGGTTGCCGGACGCCTCCATCTTTGCAGCATATTCCTCGAGGATGTCCACTGTTTTTGCGGGCTTGAGCTCAATGTTCGAGAACTTCGTGACGGCAGCCGCCGCGGCCGCGAGACCAAGCACACCAGCGACACCCGCACCAAGGGCGACGTCTTGAGCGCCGAGACCGAGGGATCGATCTTGTTCCTCCTCGGGTCCCGACTTCTCAAGAACTTGAGGCAATTCCTTGGCGTGCGATTCAGTGTTGAGGACTTTCTCCTCGGGAGTGATCTCCCGGCTGTCTGTCTCGGCCACATCCTCAACAGAATCAGTGACGGGTTTAACCGGGGCTTCGGATGATGCCGCCGGCTTGGCAGTGGGAGCTGCCTCGAATGTTTCATCGCCGGAGAGAGTGGCGACAGGGACATCCTCACCAGAAGCGGGCAAGGTCAGCTCGTTCGTTGCCTCGGTCGGCACGTCAGGTTCATCGGACGCGACCGCTAAGGCGCCTGTGGCAGCGGGCAGAGTTGCTGCAGCCACAACTGCGGGAACAGTGAGTGCGGCAGTTGGTAGAAGAGATGGGCTAGCTGTTGGGCTCTGCTTGGTGTCCTTGCTGGTTTGGGCATCGGGCTCAGCAGCATCCCGGGCAGTGATTGGCTGAGGTACATCCACGCTCTGCTCCAAAACCGTCGGTTTCCCAGACCCAGCTTCGGCACTCTCCTCTGTGCCTTTCACCCCGTCCAGGGAATCAGAGGACACAGGAACGACAGTCTCATCAACAGGAACCTCTTTGGAAAGTGCTTCCGCAGCGGCCAGGGGCTCTTCAGCGAGCGCAGCAGGTTGAGCCTCTGTTGGTGTGGGTAGGACTTCCGAAGTCTCAGGGGCGACCTCAACGGTCTGCTCAAGGACAATGTCCTTCATCTCTGGCTGGGCAGCCGCGACCGCTGACAGAGAGACAGGCTCCCCGGGTTTGGGAGCGGCGGTGACATCTGAAGCGGCCTGTTCCTTGTTTGAATCGACAGCGACGACCTTATCATCAACCGCTGGGACTACAGCTTCCCCGGGAGTCAGTTCCTCAACAATGTCATTGGCCGCCGCGGTTGGCACAGACTTGTCGAGGGCCTCGGGCTCGGACACTGGATTCGAGGGCTCATCATTGACAGGCGTCTCAATAACCACAGGCTCCTCAGCAAGGGCAGCGTTTTGGGTAACAGGCTCGGGGATTCGCTCTACATCATCCTTCTCGGCAGAGGGCTTCTCGCTGGGCTCAGCTTCATCGAGAGAGATGATGGATCGTTCCACTGCCAGAGGCTCTTCCACTGAAGGGCTTGTTGTTTGCTCGGCATCCGGGCTCGAATCGGTCTCAACAAGGACGTAGTCCTCGGAGAGCGAGTCGGCGCTTGGTTTGTCTGCCTGCGCTTCTGTTGAGACTTCTTCTCCTTGCTGGACAGGAACATCCAGCTCCCGGGCAGCTTCTTGTTGTTCAGGTTCCGTCACTGCGAGGTCCCGTGCGGGCTCTGTCTCTGCAGGCAAGGTCTTGATGTCCACGAAGCTGTCGTCAACAACAGGTTGAGAGTCAATGGGTTGTTCAGGCAGGTCCACAGCTTTCTCGGCCTCTGTCGGGACGGTCTCAGATGCGTCCGCGACGAGACTGTGGATCGCTCCGCCGGCCACGGCAGCCAAGCCTCCAGCAGCGAGGGTAACACCCGCAATGGTGAGGGCATCGGTTGATTTATCATCGGCGATTTCTTTGGAATCGCCAACCTTCGTCTCCTCTTCCGACGGCGCGGTTTCCGTCTTCGGAGGTTCTTCCGATTCTTCAACCGCGGTCTCCACCTCGGCGGCCTGGGGGATTGTAGCCTCTTGTGGAGCGTCAGAAACAGCCTTGGCCGCATCGGTCGCTGCAGCCTCTGGTGTGATCTCTTCAGCAGGCAAGGTAGAGTTCACGTCAGAAGAAACCGGAACCTGATGTTGGACAGAACGTTCCTCGATAGCGGCAGATTCCTCAACAGGGGCAGGTTCTTCAAGAGCGGCAGGCTCGGAGGGTTTGAGATCAGCAGCGGGAGCTTCAGAAGCAAGCTCCTCGGTGGGAATAGGCTCGTCTGAGACGACGTCTTGAGCGGCTTGCTCATCTTCTGCCGCAACCGGGGCAACTGACTTTTGCGAGACAGGAACCTCGGAGGCAGACTCAGCTACAGGCTCCTCGACTGCCGGCTCCTCAGCAACGTCACCGGCCGGCGCCGAGACCTCAGCCGGGACGACATCTTTGCTTGCCTCGCTAACATCGGCCGCCGGAACGGCCTCAGCGGTCGCCGGAATCGCAGAAGTTTCATCCGAGGGAGGAACGGCCTTGTCTTCGGCCGCTTCTTCATCTGGCTGCGTTGCGTCATTTGACGCTGGATCAACAGCGCTATCGGGCTCATCGACTGCCTCCTTGATGTCATTAGTTGCTGTGCTCAGCTCCGGAATAGAGCTCTCTAGAGATTCGGGGGCTTCTTCCGTTGAGAGAGCCGGTTCTTCAGCAGCAACATCGGCGGTGACGGATTTCTCGACGGGTTCAGCTTCATCTGCCTTGGAAGCCGCGGCATCATGAGTGCCTTCAACATCAACAGGCGCAGGGAGTGCTGTCGGGGGCTCATCCACTTGTTGGGATGCTGGAGCAGCTCCAGTTTCTTCGACAGCAGGAGCTGATGCGTCAGGAGCAGGCTCGGTCGAGGCAGGCTCTACATGCTCTGCAGGAGCAGCAGTCTCTGGCTCAACGTTCTCAACGCTGTCCGCTGGCTCTTCATCAATGGCGTTTTTTGTGACCACAGCGGGAGGAACATTCTCCAGGGTGCTGGCAACCTCGTCGAATGCGGGCTTGTCCTCGACCTGGACATTCTCAGGGGCAGCTGCATCACCTGCCCCGTCAACTGCTCCGACATCTTGTGACTCGGGGATATCAACAGGAACAGCCGAGGCAACAGCCACAGCAGCAGGACTGATCTCCTGAGGTGGTTCAGATTCTGCGGCTGCTGCTTTATCCTCGGAGACCTCACGAGCCACAGGCTCATGAACTTCCGGCAAATTGTCAGAAGCCACGTCTGCAGCTTGGTGAGGCTCGTCTGCAGCGGGGACCGCGGAGGGCGCTTCTTCGGCGATCGGTTTGACTTCTTCGGGGAACTCTTCAGCGGCGGGGACCTCAGCAACAGTAGCTGGCTCGGCCGCGGCGGTGGTCTCCTCCTGAGGCTCTTGCTCTTCAGCGGAGGAAGTCTCCGGCTGAACAATGGCAGCTTCCGCATCAGTTTCGCCACCAATGGGTTCTTGGTTGGCAGGAAGACTTGCAACCTCCGCGACAGGCTCTTCCGTGTTGGAAACATCGGCCGCATCGTTGTCGGAGGTTGTTTCGGGAGCCTCCTTGTCAATTGCTGATGCAGGAATAGTTTCTTCACCCTCAACCTCAGCGGACTTGCTGACTTCAGGATTTGAAGTTTGTTCCGTCGCCGGATCCTGGGTTTCAGTAGATGGGACAACTTCGGTTGAAGACGCGATCGTGGTCTCCGGTTCGTTGACATCAACATCGGCGACAGAGGCGTGTTCAGCAGTGCCCGGTGCTTCCTGCAACGGAGCGGCCTCGGCGACAGGCAACTCCTCGGTATCAAGCGGGACGGATGGTTCCGCGATCTCGGAAGCATCGACAGCCGTCAGGGGCTTAGACAGGTCTTCTGAGCCAACAGGCTCAGCAGTTTCGGCAGACTCAGTGGGTTCGGTAGACTCGGCGGCTTCAACAGCCGAACGGCTCTGTTCGACGGCCGGGGTCTCCTCCACTAGTGCGGGCTCTTTGACCGGGTCGGTCTCTGCACTATCGGGAGCGGCTGCTTCACGGGCTTCGGTATCCAAGCTAGATTGATCGACGCTGCTGGCCTCGGCGGCTTCGGCTGGCTTCACCACGTCTGCAGGTTCAGGCTGGGAATCTGTGATGGGCTCGACGATTCCTGTTGGAGCAGAAGCATCGGAGGCAACAACAGGATCGACAATCTCGACGGCCGCAGTTTCGACCGCCTCTGTAGCATCCGACGAGGGATCAGGAACATCACCATGCTCCGTTGCAAGATCCTCGGAGGGCTGGTTCTCATCGACAGCAAGAATAGACTCTGTGGCCTTAGTTTCTTTGGCAGCCTCGGTGATCTCAGGGACTTCAGTCACCGCGGCGGGCTCAGCCACGTCAGAAACAGGTTCCGCACCGGCGGGAACCGCGACCCCCGGAGTATCAGCGAGATCGGCTAGCTGTGTTGGTTCGTTGGCCGCAGCATCGGCCTTGGTCTCAGACCCAGAAATGTCTTCAACAACGGCGGTGACTACTCCCTCGGCAGGAACTGCGGCAGAGGCTTGCGAGTCTGACACCGCGTCTTCAGCTGGCGTAGATGTCGGCTCCTCATCTCCTTGCGTTGCCTCAGGTTCGACCCGAGCGACATCCTCGTCCAGAGTCAGCTCGTCCAAAGCAGGGGAAGCGGCCGCTATGGGAAGCAATGTCAGCAAGATGTTCTTATCTCCAGGACCGGATACATACCTTGAGGCACAACGGCCGGCTCTGCAACCTCCTCAGCATCCTCGTGGCTAGCAAGCACAGCCGGAGCGACAGGGTCTGTGTCAGTCTCTGGCTCCTTTGCTTGAGCCGAATCCTCCGTGGCGGTCTCGGGTTGTGCTGACTCGCCCTTCTCCTCCTCCACCACCTTTTCTTGTATTATTACAGGAGCAACAGTAGGCTCCGGGGTATCTTGGGTATCGACTGGGGTATCATCCGTAACGGCCGTTTCCGTAGTGGGTATCTCCGAAGTTTGCAAATCAAGTTCCGCCTCCGTTGGTTTCGAAATGCTTTCCGCGACCTCCTCCGCCTCCGCACCAGCTCCGGGGGTATCAAGCAACACGGGGTCCTCACCTTTAGCATTCTCAGCCGCCTTCTCCTCGCCAGGAATTGGCCCAACTGTATCTTTGGCCTCGTCGTCATCGTTTTCCGGGGCATCCTTCGCTTCCGCAACGGCAGGATCAGAGTTCTTCTCGTCCTTTTCAACAGACACATCCTTCTCCTCAGCTGCGGGATCCTTGTCAACCTCGGCAGGAGCTTCTTCGCCCTCAGCTTCCTTCGGGAGATCGGTCTTGGTGTCCTCTGCTGGGGCTACACTAGGCTCCTCGGTCTTTGCGGACTCCTCAACCGCCCGAGCTTCGTCACCAGGGGAGGTTTCTTGATCATCGGTATTTTCGGGGATCGCAGCCAAAGTCTCGGGTTCGATCTCCTTCTCGACACTGGTCTCAGCGACTGCTACCTCTGCAGCTGTTTCAGGCTCCTCAGTCGGCTTCGTCTCTTCTAGCACGCTCTCAGGGTCAGCGGCATCCGAGTCTTTAGCAGGTGCGGGTTCGCCTGCACGGGCAGAGTCCTCAGTAGCCGTGGGCGCTTCTACCGCCACCGGTTCCTCGACACCTGAAGTCTCTTCCTCTGGTGTTGGTTCTACTGGCTCTGACTTGGCCTCTTCCGGAGCAGCAGCCGCCACTTCGACGGGAGTAGCCTCTTCGGCGGCGGGAGCATCGGTGACTTCAGCAACAGTGCCTGCAGCCTCAGGTTCAGCAACACTTGCTTCTGTGGCAGCAGCTTCTGGTTCTTGAGGCTCAGGAGCATTGGCTTCGACAGTGGGTTCCTCTGTATTCGCATCATCGTCCTTCGAGACTTGCTCCGCTTCGGCCGGTTCCTTGGCTTGTTCGTCAGCGACGGCTGCGATCGTGGGTTCAGCTGATGGAGCAGGAGCTTCGGTCGATTCAGCTCCAGCTTCATCTTTGCCCTCGGCCTCATCCGTGACCTCAGCTTTGCCTTGGGATGCCCCTTCGTCCTTGACTTCCGGTTCGTCCTCGACCTCGGGTGTCTCCTTGACCTCAGACTTGTCCTCGATGTCAGGTTCGTCTTTGGTCTCGGGCTCATCCTTGATCTCAGGTTCCTCCTTGGTCCCTGGCTCGTCCTTTGCCTCCGGCTCAGACGTTTTAAGGTCAGATTCATGTGTCTTCTCAGGAGAGGATTCAGCTTCGTCGGGCTTTGTCGGCTCTTCGCCGCTAGCCTTGTCCTCCACAGCCTCGGGCTCCTCTATTGAGTTGGGAACATCAGCCTCCTCAGTGGTGGTGGGAGCAACATCGGGCTCCGCAGTTTCGGCAGTGGCCCCCTCTTGGGCGGGCAGAGACTCCTTGTCTGCTTCAGCCTCGGGCTCAGGGGCAGCCTCGGTTGACGCAACGGGTTCCACATCAGCCTTAAGCTCTAACGCGACTACCTCGGTGGCTGCCGCTTGTTCGGCTACAGCAGACTCAGGCTCGGTCGACTGCTCTTCTGTCACTTCAGGCTTGGCATCCACGGGGCCATCAGGTACGGTCTCCGCTGCCGACGATTCTTCTTCGTCTGCCACATTCTCGGTTTTCTTGTCGTGGACATCAGAGTCGCGAGTGAGCGGGCCATCGATGACCTCGTGCGCGTCAGCAAAGCGAACTTTCTTGGACGGAGAGTCAGGCTTTACCTCAGACACGGGGACAGCCTCAGGCGTAGCCTCAGCAGGAGCCTCAACCGGAGCCTCTGGGGCAGTTTCAGCAGGAGTCTCGGGAGCGGCCTCGGGGGCGGCTTCTGGGGCAGAAGTCTCGTCGGCGGTAGCTGGAGCCGGCTCGTTCGATTCGGTCTCGGCAGCCTCTACGGCTTTGTCGACCTCAGCCTGCTGGCTTTCGGGTTCATTCTCGGGCTTGTCGTCATTTTTAGCCTGAGGCTCTGAAGCTTTGACAATCGACTCGGACTCGGCGGCTTCTGGGGTCGAGGGTTCGGCATCAGCCGGCGCTCCCGCTTCGGGCTGTTCAACGGCTGGCTCTTCCTTTGGAGTGTCCGAAACCTCAGCGGCCGGGGCGGCGACATCCTGCTCGACGGAGGGCACATCCGGGGCAGACACCGCAGCCTCAATCTCTGTCTCGGCAGCTTCTTCCGTAGCAGGAGCTGTATCCCGTTCAACCGGAGCATCAGCCGCGGCTTCCTCGGCCGTCTCCTCACCAGCTTTGTCTGGACTGGCGGTCTCCTTGGCGTCTGCTTCAACGGCAGAGACTTCCGGGGTCGGCTCAGCAGCCTTTGCATCTTCTGTTGATTCAACGACTAGAGGAGCAGCTTCCGCAGTCCCGGAGACCTCGGTATCGGCCTCAGTGGCAGACGCAACAACATCGGTTTCAACAGTGGCTGGCTCAACGGCGGCGGGCTCTTTGGCTTCAGGCTCCGTGGTTTCGGCAGCTTGAGGTGCTTCTGTCGCTTCAGCTGGGCTCTCGACTGAGGCCGCTGGTTCATCAACTGTGACCGCGGTTTCTTCGGTCTCCGGAGCGACCGTCTCTTCGGCCTCGGTGACAGCAGGCTCGGCCGAGGCTGATTCCTCCGTGGGGTTTGGCTCTTCAACAGCGGGTTCTGCGGCAGAAGTTTCTTCCGTAGTATTGGTCGTCGCGGGCTCCGGTTCAGTAACTGGCTCCTCCTTTTCGGCAACCACGGCCCTATAATGCGTTAGTTGTTGCCGGACGTAGAAAAAAAACAACGAATACTTACTCTACCGCCTCTGGCTCGATTGCCTTTTCGACCTCAGGCGTGGTCTCGGGAACGGAAACTCCCTTTTCCGTGGCGGGCTCACTAACATGTGCATTAGTAATGAAATGTATACCTCGTGCAGGTTTACTTACCCATCGGCGACGTCGGTCTCGGCCGGTTCCTCTGAAGTTGCATCTTGCTTGGAGTCTACTGCAAGTACTTCTTCAACCTTAGCCGGCTCGTCAACGGGGTCCTGGGCAGTCTCCTCGGCAGGCTCCTCGGCAGTCACAGTCTCAGGTGCAGCTGCAGAGTCCTGGGGTTGCTCCGTGACGTCCTCGACAGCCTCCTTCGGCTGTTCGTCCGCTTCGGCGTCCGTCGTGACAGGCTGCTGAGGTTCATCAGTCTTGCCCTCATCTGTGGGCTTTTCAGGAGCGTCCGTCACACCCTCAACATTTTCGACAGTCGTGGCCGCGGCGTCTTCTGGAGCCGCAGTGGGTGTTTCATCTGTGGTAGCGTGAACCTCTTTATCCGACGATGGGTCAGCCTGCTCGGTCGTTTCAGCAGGCTTTTCCTCTTCAGCAGCCTCGGGCGCAGAAGCCTCCTTGACATCAGCCACAGGGGCATCCTCTACGGCAGGAGCATCTTGCGTCTCCGCAGGAGCCGCTTCATCCTTGTCCGCAGATTCCGCCGCCGGAGCCTCGGTAGGTTCTTCGCTCTCAGTCTTCACTTCTGGAGATTCGTCAACCGGGGGAACAGCTTCAACGACCTCTGGTTCTACTGCTGGCGCGGGCGCTGGGGCCGCTTCTGATGCCTCTGGTACAGCTGCAACCTCAGCGTCGGTCGTAGGAGCCGCAGAATCCGACTCCTTTTCCTCCTTCGGAGCTTCAGTAGCTGCGACAGGTGCCTCTGATGCCTCTTCGTTGGCTACTGCGGGCTCGACTTCTTGTGTTTCTGCGTCGGGGGCCGTCGGCGCCAACTCTTCAGGAGTCTCTGCAACTTCCTTCTCTACCTCGGACTCGACGCTGGGAGCAGCGGGGGCCTCTGCATCCTCAGTTGGTGCAGGATTCGTGTTAGCAGCGTCGTTGGCTTTGGCGTCAGTGCCAACAGCCTCACTGACTTCAGCCGGGGCCACGGCCTCGGGCTCCGCACTGGCTTCGGGCTCCGAAGCAGGCGCCGGGGATTCGTCCTTGGTGGGCTCCACCTTCTCCTCGGCGGGGGTTGCCGAAGATGGCTCGGTCGGCTTGCTGTCTTCGCTATCGGCCCCGTTGGCAGCAGCGGCAGCGGGGAGGGATCTCGCCTCGTCTGTGGCTTCGGACTTAGAAGGCGACTCGGGTGTCTTGTCCTTCTTTCCCTTCCCCTTCTCCTCTTCCTTCTTTTTGCCCTTGCCCTTCTTCCCCTTCTTACCGGGGCTCGTCGCCTCCTCAGGCTCAGCCTCGGCTTCTGGTTGAGCTTCTGGCTCCGCTTGCGGCTCGGGTTGTGGGGGTGGCGCTTTGGTGTCCTTCTTCTTTCCCTTGCCCTTCTTTCCTTTCTTCGTAGTGCTGGCCCACTCGTCCTCGGCTTCGGGTTCCGCCTCAGGTTGGGGTTGCGCCTCGGGCTCGGGCTCTGCAGGCTCGGATTTGGTGGCCTTGCCCTTCTTCTTGTCCTTCTTACCCTTCTTGCCCTTGACTGGGGTCGGGGAAGTTGGAGAGGCAACTTCCTCGGTGGGCTCTACCTCCTGGGAGTCAGGTGACTCTGGTGCCTCCGGTTCCGTTGGGGCGGCCGGCTCCGTCTCTACCTCTCCAAAGGGCCCCTCCTCTAGGTCGGCAGGCTCAGGTGCTTCACACTATATCAGCTTCAAGTGTACACCAAGGACTGACAAGACATTGGACTTACCATCGTCTACCTCGGCATCCTCCTCGTTGGCGTCCTCCGAGTCTGAGGGGGGCTGGAAGTACTTGACCGGCTCATATTTGGTTACCTGGATAGAACTAACGTCGGCACACTGGACCTTGGACCAATCAAGGTTCGCCCGCGAGGGACAGACATCGACATCTTCGGGGTTGTTCATACTTGTGGGACCTCAACCTGTGCCTGGTCGGAGGGGATCTCGACGGTAAGAGCCTGAGGGGCGTTCTTATTATCCTCCATGCAGAGCGATCTTGTCCCGGCGTCTCGGAAAGCTGCAGATGGCTACGCAAACAGAGGTGGGACCTTGTGCCGTGGTTGGCAGGCGGGATCGGGTATATGGGAGGACTGGCTGGTGGTGCCGTGCAGCGTGCTGCGGCAGGACCTTCGGATGTCACGTCCTGTGTGTGGTTGGCCGCGGCCGGTGGTGCTGGGTCTTGGTGTCAAACGTGGGCAGCTTGGAAGCTGTGGTTGATTGCAAAAACTGGGTATTCTCGTGGATCTCGACTGCAGGTGCGAAAACAGTTCACTTCGGCCTCCCAACGCGCTGGTAGAGGAAAACGACGTGCAGTCTCCGGGATTCAGGAATTACGAGTGCAGGAAGAGTTGTTTGACGGGGAGAGGGGTGTCCCTTGAGAAAAGAGCTCGACGCACCGGGGCTTGGCAGAGCAGGAGCGAGACATGGAGCAAGCATCCATCCCACTTGCCCGCTCGGTACTACCTGGACCCCCCGTCAACACCAACACCAACCCCACGGTAGAGACGACTCCATGCGGCCGAACTTTTCCGTCCAAGTGACCACGGCGAGACTGGGGCGGCATTGGCCCACGCACGATGCAGTGGCGCCACGTCGACACGGGGTTGGACAGCACGCCAGCAATCAGCATCCGCGCCGCGGAGTCGACGGCAGCACGTCGTCACGGTGCGACGGAGCGTCTGAGAGAATATTCTGAATGGCGGCCCAACGGCCAACGAGGCAATTACACTAGTCCGATAGGGCAGATGCCGTGCTGGAGCCCAAGCCGGCGCGAGCGAGATTGGCCCAGATGGGATGACATGAAGCGGCAAAGATTGGCGGCTTCCAAAGCCGTGCAGCTGTGACACACCACGTTACCGAGCACCGACGTTTGTTGATTGCTCGATTCCGCTGCCCGATACCGCTCCCGCCGGCCATTCGCTGCGCCGGCAGCAAAGAATCGCAGGCCATGTGCGGCGCCCAGGACCTCCTCTCATGGCGCCGCATCCCGGCCGGGGGTGCCTCGCCGAGCTTCCCTTGCTTGCCTGGGTGAATTGGAGCGAATTGGCGCGAGATTGGGCCATTACGGGCCCTTCTTTTCTCAGAGCGGTAACCCGGCAGGTTCCTGGATCAGCCACATGCTGTCGTGGCGATCGCGGTACCGCTACAAGCTTCGACGAGCGCGCGCGACTGCAGCGTCGGTCCTCGGGACTTGCGGGATACCTGCAATCTGGAGAAAGTGGGAGCAGCCGTCCCGACCTCAGGACGTGCAGATGGTGCAAACTGGCGCAAGCTACGTGGTGGTCGTCTTTTGGCTTGTTGAGTGTGGAGATCCATGCAGCAGGGGTCGGTGGCTAGCCGCGACGGTAACTGGGCCTAGACACAAACCGAAATCGGTACGTGGGGCAATGGCCAGCGAACAAGCGACCAGCCAAATTTTTCATCATCCTCATTGCGGCCCATCGGGGATTCGCTGGCACTCCAAATTCGGATGGCAATGACGATTGACCTCTGACAGCTCATCGTGAGGGAAATAACGCATTGTCGAATGACGGTGCCTGACTTTGCGAGGTCACGCGAATGTTAGGAGAGGAACTCGAAATTTTGTTGACCGCCTGGTGGATCAACACCAGGCAGAGACCCACTTTGAAAGTCCTGCGCTAACAACGCATTGAGGAACGTCGGGGTCCTCGACCCCAGACGCCATGGGTCTGCAAATTGCGCTAAAAATGACAAGGCGGCCATCACATTTAGTGTACCAGCCTCGCCGAGCATCGAGATCGACTCAACAGGCACATGCTCAGTCACTGTGCGTAACTCGACTCGTCTACCTAAAGCGACAGATTTTGAAGAGAGCTTGTATTGTACAAAGACGAGACAGGCATGATGTTGGGAGATGGTTGCGGGTATCGGTACTGCTCAGATCGGCTCTGAGTCAGCTCATGCTGTGGACCAAATACTCGAAGACAATCTCACGACACGAGGTCACACACGAAACTCCCGCAACTACCTCAGCAGGGAATCACATCGTTGAAGATACTGTAGCATCAACACTGGCGGGAACTATAAAAACCAAGAAGCATCGCGTAGCCCGTCCGCGGTAGGTAGAAGCATCCCAGCCTCGTCGACCGCAGAACGAGCGAGGCTGGGAAACAAAAAAACAGCTCCCGAGGTTGTTGTCCAGTGAGCAGCTCCACATTCGAACGAGACGAACTCACCGCCAGCGAAATGACCAAGCCAAATCCGACAAGCTATCAAAAGGCGGTGTGAGAGCGCCACCATGACCGGAACTGTTTCTCGGTCTGTTCAGCAAGAGTGGATTCCAAACGTCTGTGCATTCTCATGAACTCCCCAGCCATTCCTGCGAACCCTTCCCGCCAACGACACGGGCGGGGTGCGTCCCCGAGGCCGGGATAAAGACACTTGGGATGCAAAGCGCGAATCGGCAGAGACGCCAGGCTGGACCGGTGCATCTTGCAGAAGTATCATGTGGTAATCTAGCTCGGCATTGCGCTGCGTGACCTCACATCCGAAATCCGAAATTATGAAATGTATGTGGCCCTCGAATAACGCCCGCGCCGCCACTATGTTGGTTCGAAGGAGACTTCGAAGGACGGTGTCTCTGTAACATCCAGATTATCGAGGCCGTATCTCATCACCCAACGCTGTCGCCCCTATCTTCCCTTGCCTGGGTATCCCAGCGAAATTCCACCGTCATTACCACTTGTCTGATGATGGGATGAACGGGTGGTAACGCGATCCGATACACCTGAACCCGATGTTCTCCATCGCATCGCCAGGACCTCACATGGCCATCTCGGCTTGCAGCTTTCTGAGCTCCGCTTCTTCGTCGTCCTCCTCGACGGCTGGTGCCTTTCCCTTGGCTGCAAGATGTTAGCTAACGTTCAATACGAAGAGGTTGGTTGACCTGCGTTCTGTCTTGACAGCAGCCGGCAGCCGTTGGATGGCATCGACGGGGACTGTTCCGGTCTCGAGCATCTTCTGGTCGAGCTCCTCTTGCCGGAGAGCGTCCAGCTCGTCTTCCAGATCCGCCTCGTCGACTTGGTTGCCAAGGTTGATGCTGTTCATAGCCTCCACAATCTCCTCGCTGAGCGCGTTCTGCTCTTGTAGTTTCGCCCTGAAAGTCTTCATCAGCCAAGCCATGTAAATGTAGACAAGAATAACGCACATTGTCTCATCGACCTTCTCCGGGGTGAGCTTCCCGTGAATCGACTTCATAGCTTCGCTCGCCCTCTCCATCGCCGCGAGGGTTTCCCTGTTGATGTTTGCAGACTCGATGGCGTTAATCTGCTGTTCGAGGGTCCCGATCTGCCCCAGCGTCTGGTCGAGTGAGTGTTCGTGTTGCTTCTTGCGCCTTAGTGCCGCCTTCGCCGCTATCGTGTCCAGCAACGTTAGCACAGCTCTCTACCCCGAGGTGCCAGCCAGCATACCATTCTTGTTTGTGTTCACGTTCTTCCGTGCCAGGGCGTCTTGCTCGTCGATCTGTGTTTGGAGGTGCTTCTCCCGCTTCTGCAGCATCTCAAGCTGCGACCGCAGCGCGAGGATGGCATTTTTGGGGCTGTCTTTCCGCTTCGCCGCGGCGGAGCCGCCAAACAGAGTGCTAGGCCACCATCCGGACATGGTGATGTAGCAATAAATGTCTAAGGTCGAGAGGCGGACGAGATGCTGGGAGCGTTCTCAGCTGTCGGTTTTAGGTGTTTGGTGGATCGGTCCGGTGGTGAAGTGCAGGTGACCAAGTTGAGCGATGACGCCGCTTCGGGATGGCGGGGTCCGCGGCGTTAGCAAACTCCGCAGGCTGATAGGAGCTCGTCGAGGACGTCCTCTAGAGACAGATAAACACCAAAGTCTTCGCAAAGTGAAGCAGGTCGCTTTGTTCTTGCCGCGGGAGAGCCAGGCTCAAGTGATGATTGCTGAGGTCGACAATGGGTGCCTATCGTCGGGTATGATGCAAGGCGTTTCCAGGTTGCCAGGCCTCCTGATGCGGCAACAGCCCCAGGCGGCCGAAGATCACCCGCTGCCATCATGTGACTTGCTGGTGGGGGCTGACTAAGGCTCTTCCGTCGTGCACGTACCAAGCTCACCGTGTAAGTTCACAGAGTTACTGCTTCCCGCGGTGAGATGCAACTTCCCCAGAAGATCAGCTTGCAAATTCGGCGGTTTCATGGCAGTTCATTGACAGCCATTGCAATCCCAAAAACCTGCCTACCATACACACCATGAGAAATCATGTCCAATGGCCCGCCTGCCTCGCATCTTTGCTTACTCTCTGACTTGCCATCGAGACAAGTTGGGGACAAAGTGAGATTTCTCGGATGGTGAGCAATGTGCAGTTGCTTAAATCCCCGGAGAGCCATTATTCATCATTACACCCCACTTGATCCCTCGCAGTCGAGGTCGGCCATTTCCCCAACGCCACGATTTTGGTCTCAAAACCCCAGTGTCTTCGTTATCCCCTATTTGCCGTTCCGTTCCTTATGCTTTGAAGTGCAAAGCTAATTCATGACAGCGTCGTATCCTACTCCTCGGCCTCCGGGGTGTTGATTCTCCAGCACCGGGTGACGACTGGTCGTTCTCCGACCGAGGCGTTGGTAAACGTGGATCTGATTCTGGACCGTCTTGAGGCCCAGCTCACCCGCGTCGGGGAGTGGGTGAACGTGGTGGGATACATCGAATCCGTCACGCCTTCAATCAGCGGGCCGACGAAGGGGGATGGAGCAACGTCCATCCACGTTCAGGGAATCCTCGTATGGTCGGCGGGCTCTCTGGACGTGCAGCGTTACGAGGCATCCGTGGACACCTTGATATCCAGCAAATTCCAGTCTGGTGGCGAGACTGCACACTCGGAAGCCCTGCTACGCGCCCCAAGATAGCCGCCGCTCACCAGACGGGTCCAGCTGATGATGAAAGAATATCGAGGCTGGAGGTTGAGGGCCATATCTACCAGTTGCCATACACCGACGGATAGATCGTCTTCCGTCCCTCCTTCGGAAACGCACTTTCAAGCCACGGTGCTTGAAACATCTATCGGCATGAAGGATGGGTTCCGACTGAGTGCCACAGCATATGTGGTAAGACTCACTACCACGCTGGCATCCACCCCGTCGTATTGGTCCTGCGCGTCATGAGGGGACAGTTCTAAACCAGGGAGCCCGGGACTTCACGCCGGTCTTGACGTCGCGACGCACAGTACTTGGCTAGGTCCATCGCCATGTCCATGCAGGCCTGATTGGACTGAAATATCCCGAGATGGCCATGGCCAGCCCCAAGGCTCCCGGCCACTGTGTTGCTGCCACAATCGGGCCATCACGATCTTGATGCGGTCTCGAGAGACTTCGGCTTCTGGAGCTCAGCGCCGTCACTACTCCGGATCCGAAATGCAGGCTTTCCGGTTGGAACATCTAATTGGGCTATTATTGCAGACCGCTCGAAAACCGGCTAGTACCCCTTTCTCTATGCATAATCCGACGTGTGTATGCAGTTATCCGCCGAAGATAGGAAAATGCGGACTCGATTGGGCTCACGCACCGCCAGCTGGCACGATGTAGCTGGTCAGTCCCAAAATCACAACCGCCATGCTTCCACAGATCCAATATTCTCCCATGCGCCCCCAAACGACTAACACGGAGCATTCTGCCTCGCTATTTGCTCTCCACCACTCCTTCCTGTCTCGGCATCGGTCTCGGCCCGGGAGTGGCTGAACGCGACATGCTTCGCTCCCCCTTTTGCATGACGGAGTCTATGCATCTCCCTCGTCAAACCCTCCGAGTTGGACACCTGGTGCAGTCTTGTCCAACAACACTTCCTGCCCTCTGTCGGTGGTCGCTGGGTGTGTTGCGCTCATCGGCGTCTGTCATCTTGTCCGCTGCTGCTGCGCCAGCGGTCGTCCTTTCTCCGTCTCATCGAGCCGCTGCTGCCGGCCTTGGAGATAACAACGGGTTGGTGGAGTGGTCGCTTGAGAGGCTTGTCCGACTTGCTCGATGCCCTCGCTGCTGCCTGTTTTTCCCACATCTCCTTCGATTTGACGCAGATGTCGTCGATTTGCTCCTGACACCATGTCAGTCCCGCGACACGCCAAGGCTCCGACCCCTCCACTCCAAGCTCACATCTGTCAAACATGGTCCGGGCGTCGTGATCAAGAAGCCATCTTCTCCCTGCGGTCGGCATAGTCAGACAACATGTCGATTCTCTTCGAGGGGGTATTACGCACCTCGCGTGTAAAGGGCCTCACGGTTGCTTCCGGCCCAAGGTAGTACTGAAGCTCTTGGGTTATAACCTTCTTGTGGATGTCCAGATGAGGGATCCAGTATTTGTTCATGGAAGAGGACGACATGCTGTTCTGATTCTCTGCGAAGACGACGGACTCGGAGGCTGGGACGTGTGTGACGCGTGGTCCAGGGAAACCCGGAGGCGGCGCCCTTATTTATATGCAGGGGGAAACCATGGTGGTCCGACAGAGCCCGGCCACTGAGGCGTGTTTACGATTTTGAGGAGGCTCGTGGAATCGTGAGGTACAAAGTATCGATCTTTCTGCCCACACCGCCAAATCACGCTAGCCACTAAAACGACTCGCTGCACGTCCGTGGATACGACACTGGTCCGTTATGATGGTGTCCAAGTGACTGGTACCAGGATTTTCTTAGTGGCTGCCGACAGACTGTCGCCCGCCTCACTTTTCATGCGCCATCTTTGCCCACTCAGATTTGGAACAGCCACCGAGAAGCTGCCCCTCCACCTCTGGACGCCCATCCCCCTCTCGGAGAGGACGACCAACCAATTCTCACGACTGCGTACGTGATTTCCTTTTGAGCAGGTGTTCCCAAGCCGGGTTGAGATCCCGATCTCATGCGAATATTATCCCCCAACGGTCATTCGCTATCACATCCTTCATTTGGGCCGCGTGTCCAGTGACATGAGCTACATGCAGCCCTATCAGCGAAACCAGGTGTAAGCGGGACGATGTCGCAGCAATATGACGGTGGCTTTGAAAGAAGCGCCGGAAGACAAAGTTTAATGACGAGGCGTTCGGGAGATCCTGGGCGACTTCTGTCCCGCTCGTCATCCATGTACTCAAAGGATCCCATGCGGGTGTACGATACAACGACACAGCCGACAACCGTTTGGCTGGTTCTGGTGTTTTCTCTTTACAGTATCTGTGTTCCAGTTTTGGCTAGGAGCAGATTCGGCAGACCGTGTTCATGCATGCAGTTCGCAGATCTTGGATCGTGGGGGGTTCGATAACGAACCAAGAAGCTTTTCTGTCTCCTTGTTTTATTCGTTTCGCCACATTCCGCCTCGTTCGGTTATCTCGGAGCCCCGTCGTCAGTTCTGTGTAGGTTCCATGGTGAATGCTGGCGGGCTGGATACTCCCAAGGCTGTGGAACAGCCCCTGGCTTACATACCGCACGCACACGCGCAAGACACGTTAACCTACGAAAAGCATTTTACTTTGGAAAGGGAAAAGATAAACTCCCATGCGGGGTCATGACCTCTTGTTTTTTACTTTGGGTGGTTGCCCTGTCTAATTTGCTGCGTTCGGTCGATCCCTAGGATCTTCGGCTGCGGTGAGGCTGTCGTGCTTGTCACGGGCTCCCTTCAGCCTCGCGATCCCGGCGCGCCCGGCTGAGTGGGGCCGAAGAGGCTCCGGGGCGTCCACGTTGGCAGCTCGCTAACTACCAAAGGGCTGATTTATTGAAGATCACCGATTTTCCATATTTATCTCCGTGGTTGTCTACTCTCTCTCACCTCAACGCACTTCATTACGCTGTCTCCCAACGCTAGAATTGGTCACCCGAGACTTCTGCCAAATGTTTGTGATTTACCAGCCACATTGTGTTCACAGGTCTTCCCCCTTTTTTTGAATTGGGGCCATGTTACACGAAAGTTGGCCCGGGATACTAACCTCCAACGACAGCCGTTGAGACGGCTCGTCCCGGTGCCTCAGCCTACAGCCTTCCCGCCCTCCATATATGAGCTTCTTTCCTTTGCGCAAGCACGATCCCAATTTTTTCCGGCCAGCATCAGCAAAAACGGCGCATCCGAAAGTCCCCAGGCAGTCAAGAAAATAAGATTTCGGTGTGTTTTCGCGACCCCGGCACCTTGGACCGGACTCTGCGGCATTTTGGTTCCCGCGCGGGGACGAGCCCCAACCGCACACCCCGGGAAATTACGGCAGTTGCCCGGCTGCGGTGAGCTCTCCAGCCCGGTGCCTATTTTTTTGTATTTCAAATTTTATTTCTCTTGCTACTTTTATGAACTTCGGATACGCCGGGATGATTCATATCAACATGAGATTTTTGGTCAAGACTTTGCCCGGTGGTGATGTGGAACTTAGAAGGGCTGGGTTGAAGGATTGTAAGAAATAGGGGTAAGCTAGAACCAAACAATGTGAGCCAAACGGACGGACGGGCCGGCAGCGAGTGCTAACGCGGGTGTCAAGGTAAGGTTACCTACCTACCTAGACAGGTAGAGAGCCGCTCGATGGCGTGCAGGTTTCTGGGGTTGCATGGGCGGTTCTGAATGGAGGAAAACGTTCATGAGGTACCCGCTACCGCTACGCTGCCCAACCGGGTTTTTGGGCCGGCGGTTCATCGGTTTAGGGAGCTTCAATGGGGACCTGAATTTGCCACCGAGGCTGTCGGCGATGCTTGGGACGTTACAAGCTCAGTCGATGGCAGGGCGAGGAGCATCAGCTGGGCATCGAAACCAAGGCAGAGGGGTACCATTCGGCGACTGATGTTGTTTTTTTGTCTCGTGCCCCTTGTGAAGGGTGGCCGCTGGGTCGCTGGGCGATGGAGGTGACGCCAAGGGCAGCGGTGTCGCGACAAAGTGATAGGTTTGAACAAAGAATAGCGTATCGGATTACTTTCACCTCCAGTTACCCAGAGCAGTGTCTGTGGAAGGGCTCAAACCAGGGGGAATATCTACCGGTGGAGACCGGTGAGGCATATAGCAAAATGAAGCAAATATTTGCCTATTCAGAGGTCTCTTTAAAGAAGTATGTCCCTCAAGACCCAGTAAATACGCCTGTCGCTGCGAGAGTCAGGCCATGTAAGAATAGAGTGTACCTCGTTCTCTGTTATGGAGGAAGGGAGCAATCACAGCAACCATGCCCTGGATCTTCCAGGGCGGCTGTTACGGCTTTGGGTATAGGGCCGAGAGGCTTACAGACAGGGCGTGTTATCTTGCCGGAATGCCACCGTTATTCATTTCTCCCTGGGCCGTCACTGACGGCTCCTGCTGCCAGGCAACAACGAGGCCGACGAAGCGTGTTCTTGTTCACTGCCATCTGGGCAAAGCAGGGCGACGAGGACGGACGGACGGACGGCCGCCCCATCTGAGGCTACTGCCTATTTCTTTGTATTGGCGATTAAGATGGCCTTGGTCTCCGCATGTTTGAGTAGTTCCAAGCTGCTGGTTAGCCATGCCATGCCCACCGGTCTGGGTCGAACAAATCCCAAAGGCTATCCTGTCACGCCCATGAGCCCCATCACTGTCAGGGCAAAAAATCCCTTCTCACCACTGGCTGCTTCGGAGGCGAGCTACTAATTCGGGATTGTTTGAGAGGACGGGTTCCACTTATTTCATTGGACGTGTCTGGCTGTTGCTGGGCAATGACGAAATAAATCCCAGGTTCTCTGATTGGTATTCGCTGGAAGCTGGTGAGCTGAATCCAATAGGAGATCCGGGCCAGCGACGCAAGGAAATAAGAATGTAATAAACGATCTATTGGGTTGTTGGATGTGGACACCCACGAATGCTAGCAGTTAAGCAGCGTCAGCTAGGTAGGTATGTATCCAGCCCGAGCCCACAACAGTCGGGCACTTGGTTTCCAACGTCCAAATTTTCCTAGAAGGCTTCATGCCTAGCAATTCACGGGTGCCGCAGTTTCCCCTTCGGCACAATCGTAGCCCCAGTACCCGACTGCTGACACTTTCTGCTTCTGTGCTTGTGGCCAACCAGCGCCCGGGAGCACTGTGGAAGCTGCTATAGTTTCCCGGGGTGCCTCATCTCAGCGACCTTTCGAATATTTCGATCTGTATTTCAAGTTATGGGCAGGTCCTGCCAGCCCCTGAATGCTGGACAGCTTCACAACAAAGCCTGGGAGACGCCTTTGGTTGAGGGATCTTGTTTTTGCGAAACGAGCCAACCAATGAAATCCGTTCCTTTTGCTGAATCCAGAAGGTGGGTCCTACCCAGAAGAGGCCCGTCTACGAATCCCCAAGGTCGATTCCGTTCAGTTCAAAATGCACTTCACATCGAAGTGAGACGATGGGAGGAGATGGGTGTGGTCATGGGTGGTTGATGCTTGGAGGTCACGAACTATCAGAATTGACACCTGATACCACATGGAGCCAGTTGGCAAATGAACATGAGCGAGAAGGGGGCAGCTGCCAAGGGCTATCAATTCCCGAGAGTTGGTATTCAGAAACAGGTTGAAGGAGCTGTGGAAACTACAGAAGAAACACAAAGACAACAGAAGAGCCTGGAGATTGATGTGATGGTAATAATTACCGACCATGGCAACATGGCTGGCCTCTTGAATATTTGCCGGCACGCGTCAGGCGACGCGTTGGCCGTCACATGCTGCGACCGGCAGTTATGCATCTATTCACACGATCCACTGGAACTCTCGCTAGGGCCTAAATGCATACTACATTTTCGCGGCGTCAATCACGCACACGCGACAGTGTCGTGATACCATTGCTCCAGCCGCGGGGAATTTGGTTCTGGCTATTTTTTCTCTCCGGCACTGGTCTCTCGTCGAAACGAAACCGTTGTTGACGCCCCGACCTCAGCTCGGGTGGATCCCTCGCCTTATCGTACCTGGATCGGAAGCTACCGATGACGAGATGCAGCCACCGATCTGAACACGTGAAGATAATTGCACTGACCAAATTTCGAGCTGGGCAAGACAGGGCTCCCAGGACCCTGAGAACATTTCAACAACCAGACACACTCTCAAGTTCTCAACGAACAGGCACTTTCCCACGATCGCCACCAACACTGAGTTCAACCCAGTCCACGCAACTCCTTCCAACTGCCTACCGACCTGCTCGTTTGCGAACGGCCATCGACGAGTGGGAATAGCTGCCTGCCAGGCAAACCACACCCAGAGCTCGATTTACCCCGCCGCCGATTGATCGACCGACGAACCTCGACACGAGAGCTCGACGCTGAGCCCGAGACGAAGCTGAAGCCCCGCAAGGTGCCGACCTCCCAAAGGCTGCTCGATTTTTGCACTGTGGCCGAGACGAAGCTCGTCACCGCCTTCGCTGCTCCACCCTCGGCCCCGCCACCTTCGTTGTTTCAAGCGGGCACACAGCCTTTGCGGACACTGCTTCATCGGCGAGGGCAGCGGGCGAACATTCATCGCCCGCCGCAATCATGTGGCTAATCAGCGCCTTCTCGAGCGCCATCTTCCTGCTGAGCATCGTGCTCTCGATTCCCATCGCTTTCGACGTCGGCGGCCGCGATGCCGGACTAGCATACTCGCTATCCCTCTTTCTCTTCTACATCTTCTACAGCACGAGCAAGCTTCTGACCCCCGAGCGGTCACGCGTCCGCTGGCTCTTCACGACTCTTATCGGCTGGGCACAATGGATCGTCGTCCCCGCCCTCCTCATCTGGGCGTTGAACCGCTTCTCGGTCGATGCTGGGTCTGATTGGGTTTCCCGGACGCTTTCTCATGTCACGTCGCACCCGAAATCGAAAACCTGGTGGCAGTGGTTCTTTGGGCAAGAAGGCGTCGTCGAGACAGTCGCTCTGAGGGGCTGGGATAGTACGCTCAGCTATTCAAGCCCCGTCTTCCAACTGCTGGAAGGCTTCTGCAGTCTGTTGGTCATCCAGGCTTTCGGGAGGCTTTCGAAACGGCTTATCAATAGTGGGAGAAGCGATACTTGGTCGGTATGTGTGTTGACGGACCGACTGACGGCCTTTGGTTAACTTGTTTACAGATTGCCCTGGTCGTTTTTTCCAGCTCCATCATTTCCAGCGCCGTCTACTTTCTCTGGCGGGTGGTACGATTCCCCCAGATTGACAATCTCGATGCCACTCTGATCGGCTTTACTGTATCGTCGGTTGTTTTCCTCTGTGCCTATGGCATCGGCAGCGGACGAGGAAATGCGCTCGAGTCGTCGATGCTGTTCGCCTATATCGTCCTCTGTGTCTACCAGATTTTCACCGACTATCAACCGTCACCGGAAGCTGCTGCCGCAGCCGAGGCAGCCGCGGCCGCGCAACCCGACTTCCCACCCCTACCACCAGTCATTATGGCGTCTTATTCCACCTTGATGCACATGCTAGGCAGCCTTCCGTCGGCTGTGAGCTCCTCATTCCAGTTTCTCTATGCCGCCTTCCAGACCATCACCCCAAGCGTCCTCATCTCGCTGACCTACCGCATCATTGTATTCTACTGCGCTACGAGGATAATACCCGCAGTGCGCGAATCCGGCGCCAGCGCTATGATGGACGATTTGAGTTTCGATGAGGACGACGGTGCAAACCGGCTCGTTGGCTTCCTTAGCTGGTTTTCGCCCTCGATACTCATCGCCGTATATACCAGCCTGCTCTTGCAACATTTCACCGTAGCGAGCGCCGGTGACGACGCGGGGTGGACGCTACGAGCAGGCGATGCCGGCGGCAACCCTTGGCGATGGGTCAACATTGCCGCCGTAATGCTTATATATACCTTCGAACTTCACCTTAGTAGTGATAATGACCACTACAAAATTGACTAATCGCCCTTGGGGTGTAGCTAGGGTGTCGACGCGGACCGGAGGGTTCGTAGTTGGTTGCTGTCCGGCCTATGTCCGGACGGATTACCGCGTCGCCGGACGAGCGAGGGGGATTTAATGCGACAGGAGACTGGCTCGACCATGGAATGAAAAGATCAATGGCACGGCGCAAAATAGCAAGGGATAATGAAGTGGTCCGGAGAAGGGTAACGGTTGGTAGCAGGCGGCAGAATAGGAGGAGCATCCAAGAAGAGAAGGAGACCAGGGATATGTGACTCAGTTGCCCGTCTCCTTTTTGTTATTTGGGATCCATACGTTGCCGAACTGCCTCTTGTATTATTCTGCAGGGGCATTGCACGGAACACTAGAGGATTATCTGCGGGCGAGGGGATGTAGCGAGACTATCTTCTTTTTTTCTTTCGGTTTATTTTCCTCGCCACCAGGCTGACCTTTATGGAACCTTGGCGGAAACGCACAGCGATTGGCGTTATTGGATTCAGACTGGAGTTTGAGGGGCCGGACCGGATCGGATCAGGACGGATTATTACGGACTGGGCGGGTCAAGGGGCGGTTTGGTCTGTGTTTCTGGTTATGGCGCAATGGCATTTCTTTTGTGCATACTATCTTTCTGTGTGTTCGCTGTGTTTGGCTACTGGTCCGTATCTCGACGTGGTAGAAGCTTGTTGTCCTTGGTGACATTGGATCTTGGGAGAGTGCAGGCCTATAGGATTAACCAATCACGAGTACAAAATCTCCCAAAATCTCCCAAAATCTTCCGGTGTAACATTGTTGTGGTTTCCACTGTTGTCTAGGACTTGTCAGAAGGCGCGATCTCGGATATCAGACAGGTAACCCAGCAGGTCACTCAACCAGCATAATGCAAACAAACTAAGATTCAAAGCAAGAAAAAGAGCAACGGGGTAATTGAACATGCAGTGGATGGCTTTGCCGCTTAAATACCTATCATAACCTTCGCCCGTGCACGTGATCATACAGCTACAAACTAGAACTACATGACAGCGAGCCCCGAGTCCCGACCTCCGAGAGCCGAGATTCTTCATACCCCCATGTCATCACAGGTCATAATATGCACAGACACATATTCCCCAATTCCCCATGCCCGGCTCCCGGACCCGAGAAAGCCAACCCCGGATTTCATTCTCAGGGGTGTTTGAGTTTCCCTTAAAACCCGTCCGTTTGCCACCAACAGGGCTGAGGGGACAGACCATCCGTCCATCGCCACTTGACTCCTCCGACTCTCTCTCACCGTTCACCGTCCAGAGAATTTCCCGACGACAAGCCTCTACGAACCGCGCGCCCCACCTCCCAACGGGACAACACACCGACGAGACGACGACAACGACAACAACTAACCTAGGGGATACCTTTACTCCTTCGCCACAGCAATACTAACCCCCCCGCCAAGCTCAGCA
Source organism: Echria macrotheca (assembly GCA_030411725.1). NCBI lineage: Eukaryota > Fungi > Ascomycota > Sordariomycetes > Sordariales > Schizotheciaceae > Echria > Echria macrotheca. Next base: position 623,404 of record MU839835.1, read on the forward strand.
ACCAACTCGGCATCCTCCCTAGCCCACTCAGCCAACTGCGCCGCAATCTCCTCATCACTCAAATCCCTCCTCTGCTTCCACGGCGTATCCGTCTCGGGCCCGCACCCGTTCAGCTGCTGGAAGTACAGCGAGTGCTGACTCATATCGAACCCGCCCGTGCCACCATTACATTTCAGATTAGCATTGCCCTGGCAGACGGTCACATCCGATGGAGACGGGTCGGTGCTCTGCAGCCAGTACTCGGGCGACGTATGGCGGTAATTCAGAACCAAGGGAGGCAGACGGGCGATGGGGTCGTTGGCGTGCGTGACGCGGTACTCGTTACCGGGCTGGTTCGTGACGAAGTTGGCGAAGAAGGAGTTGCCCGCCCGCGGGGAGCCGAAGGTGTAGATGTCTGCCCCGGCATAGCCGGCGCGGCGGGCGTAGGCGGCGCCGATGGTCGCGACGCTGGCGCCGAGGGAGTGCCCCGTGAAGATTACGGCGTAGAACGGGTTGGCGGTCTTGGCGGTCTTGAGGCCGGCGAGGGCGGCCGAGGAGATCTCTTTCCAGGCGGTCAGGAAGCCCGTGTGCACTAGGCAGCCTAGGCAGAGGTCGAGCACGGGCAGCTGGGGGAAGATGAAGTCTGTTATCCAGTTGCGGACTGAGACGGTGCCGCGGATGGAGACTATGATGGCGCGCTTGGCATGGTCGACGGCGACTAGGCCGCGGATGTCGGTTAGGGGGCCTCTGGAAAGGGGGTTAGGTCTGGTGGCGATGATGAAGGAGTGTGGGGTGGGATGGGATGGGCATACGAGAAGGTAGCGACTGTCGTGGCGTTGTTCGCCGTCACGAGGGGACAGAATGTTCCTGGGCACGTCAGGGCCTGGCCTACGGCATTCTGGTTGTTGCAGGACGCTGCGGCGGCGTACTGGGCGTACAGCCGGAAGTCGTTGATCAGTGATGTGGTGACGGCGTCGTCTACAGGACGTAACGTTAGATGGCTTATATTCTCGTAGTGTCCAGTGGTCTTTGCGTACCTCTTTTCACCGCGGCGGGTGATGCCAGGGTGGACCCGGCCAACGCCGTAAGGCAGGTGAGGAGGAATCCCTTCATGTTGTTCCGACTGGCAACGACGAGCTACCCTGGGATGTAAAAGAGCGTGTGGGCGGCGGGGTTATGGAGAGAGAAAGACTGACTCCAGCAAACATGGACCATCTTCTTAACGTCCCCATCTTATATATCCATCCGGACAGGCCCGTTGGAGTGTTTTGGTGAGAGGGCTAGTCTGTCCCCAGTCCCAGGGGTGTGAGTTCGAAGGAGCCATGTCTATCATAAGCTTGGCGAGGTGCTATCTCTTTTTCGACTGTTCTCCCGTTATATTTTCCCCGTTCTATCTCAATGAAAGGGGGGGCCAGACCCGCCGGAGACAACCCAAAGTGGATTCCCATGTTGACGAGAGAGATACTGAATCTAGAGGGAGAAAACATCCAGGCTCGGGTAACTGGACTCGGCGCATAGCTTCATACCTAGACTGGGTAGGCCTTCATATCTGCAAGGCCGGGAGAAGACTTGAGAAGGGAAAGAGACTCGTAGCCTCGCCAGTGGGTGTGCGCAACAAATCCTGAGCGCACAGTTCCTGGCGTTGAGGTCCAAGCTGACGGAGTGCTGGGCAGACAGGTGGTGAGACGGTAGCGCCCTATCAAGCTTCAACGGTCGGGCCGCTAAGCTACTATGTGATGCTCAACTCTACTGTACTATAGGAGGAGGTACACAGAGAAGAATGATACCAAGGGCACGGGCTCTCTGCTGCTTCTAGAAGCGCGGGTAGGGTAGGAAGGAGGCTCTCCGCCAAGTCCCCCACGATCCCACAAGCCACATCCGATCTCAGGGGCAGCAAAGATGCTCGGGAGCCGGATTCTGCATCACGGCCGCGTCGAGTTACATGGCGCGCCCTGGCTCTCCATCTTCTCTGGTGGTCCGGTGGACTTGGCATGGCTCGCTTGCGATACCGTTCCCTTCTGCAGGGCGGGCGGGTTAGTGTGCTTCGAGACATTGCTTCCATGAAGGTTGTCATTGTCGTCGTCGTCGCCGCATAACGTCCATAACCACATCGAGCGCTCGACAATCTCCCCGGTCACATGCGCTGCGTCATCCCACTCCCACAGCACCAACTCCCCCGCGTTGGCCGTTCATGCGCGTCAATCTGCGAGATGCAACCCCTTTCCTGCCATCTTCTTCTGCATGCGTCGAAGCGAGTTCCTGCAGGTCCTCATCCTTTTGCTTGTCGCCGGAGACTTGGCTCGATCCAGAGCGATGGCCGGCCGCGCGATGGATTTCGCGTTTCTCCACGCGCGCCTTGATGATCCAGAGAGACACGGTTCTACTCCGTACACCCACGCTATTGAGCCTGCGCCGTGCGAATGCAATCTCGGGTTCGGCTTCGTTAAAGGCAGCGGCGCGCCCACATGGCTTTTTTTCTCTTGTGATCAATGCAACCCGATGCGATGCGCCGGGTAATCGGACGGGACGGCAGTCGCGCCATGGTACAATACCTAGCGTACCTAGCGTACCTAGCGTAGTGTACTGTCCTCCGCACCGCACCCCGCGTTCGCTATCTACCTACCTTCCTCACCTTCCCGACCCCTCATCAGCCCAACGGCGCGGAGCGTGACTTGCGATGAAGGTTGGATGGATGGTTCCCAAGACGGACGGGATTTGGTATCGGGTCAGAAGACCTGCTGGGCGACAAGTTCTCCGCGTCGAGGTCGGGCGCGTGTCCACGATGGCTGCGACATAGTCGCGGAAGAAGGTCAGACAGAAAGAGACAAACAAATAATCTTAGCTAGTATGTATGCTGAAATAATATTTCAGCGTCCCGAGTTTGCGGCCCTATCGGGTGGCGCTCGATGCTCTAATCTCCAAGCCGCCCGGTGGTAGCGAATCACAGCGCCGAGGTGGCACTCACTCAGAACTTGACCACCGTAACCGGGATGGCCGCCGACTTGCCAGCAAGGTCAGCAAGGTCGCTTTTTCCCAAATGAGGCTCCCCGTGGTATTCATGGATCGATCTTCTGACCTACCAGCTTGGTTACCCAGACTCACGGTGAAAGTAACGTCCCCGCCTGGGCGTCACAGCGCAGCGTTCCGGGACATGGATTCAATAAGACAAAGAAAGAAAAAAAGCAGGGAAAGGGCGGCGGGTAGGGAACATGGGGAATCTTTTATATATGTATCTTTTCCTGTTTCCAGTTTCTCCTCACAGGATCGGCTATCCGTTCCCTCTCGGAAGCTGGAGATAGACCAGCCTCTTTTTACTGGAGATGGCTGCTTTTGGTGTCGGCAGCGTCTGGCTCTCGCTTGGCCTGACCCTTCTCCTTCAAGTCCCCTGCCTCGCGAACCCGGTGCAGCCTCGAGACCGCGTGCCCGACGGATACTATGCTCCCCCGTACTATCCCGCACCGCACGGGGGATGGGTTCCGTCATGGCAGCAGAGCTATGCCAAGGCCCAGAAGCTGGTGTCGCAGATGACCCTCGCCGAGAAGACCAACATCACGGGCGGTGTCGGCATGTACATGGGTATGTTATTAGACGGGAACCACTGTAAATACCTGAAATTGTGTGTCTAACCAAAGACAGGACCATGTGTGGGCAACACCGGCAGTGCGCTTCGACTCGGCTTCCCCCAGCTCTGTCTGCAGGACTCGGCCCTCGGCGTAGCCTCAACCGACCATGCCACGGCGTTTCCCGCCGGCATCACCACCGGGGCCACCTGGGACAAGCAGCTGATGTATGCCCGCGGCGTGGCTCTGGGTAAGGAATTCAAGGGGAAGGGCGCCAATGTCTACCTCGGACCTACCGTTGGACCTATGGGTCGGAAGCCCCTCGGCGGCAGGAACTGGGAGGGCTTTGGTTCTGATCCCGTCCTCCAGGCGGTTGCGGGCGCCATGACGATCAAGGGGGTCCAGGAACAGGGTGTGATTGCCACCATCAAACACTTGATCGCGAACGAGCAGGAGATGTACCGCATGTACAACCCGCTCAAGCCCGGGTACAGCTCCAATATTGGTATGTCTGGTCTTTTATGTCAGGTGGTTGACTAACGAAGCCAGACGACCGGACACTTCACGAGCTGTATCTCTGGCCTTTCGCCGAGGGCATTCATGAGGGCGTCGGCGCTGTCATGAGCGCCTACAATGCCGTGAACGGCTCGGCGTGTTCCCAGAATGCGTACCTGCTGAATGGAATTCTCAAGGACGAGCTTGGATTCCAGGGTTTCGTCATGTCGGACTGGTTCTCGCACATGTCGGGAGTTCCTTCGGCCCTTGCCGGCCTGGATATGTCGATGCCCGGAGACACCATGCTTCCTCTGTCGGGCACGTCCTACTGGAAATACGAGCTGACGCGGTCGGTGCTGAACGGATCTGTACCGCTCGATAGACTCAACGACATGGCGACCAGAATCGTGGCGGCATGGTATCAGCTCGGCCAGGACCAGAACTACCCGCGTCCCAACTTTTCGGCCAACACCAAGGACAAGAATGGCCTGCTGTACCCGGCGGCCGTATTATCGCCCATTGGCCAGGTCAACTGGTTCGTCGATGTCCAGGCGGACCACTATTTAGTGGCTCGTCAGGTTGCACAGGATGCCATCACGCTCCTCAAGAATCAGGAGAGCCTGCTTCCTGTCGCGCCCTCGAGCCATATCACCGTGTTTGGCACCGATGCCGCCGTCAACCCCGATGGAGCCAACGCGTGCGGGAACCGGGCTTGCAATAAGGGAACGCTAGGCATAGGCTGGGGCTCTGGCGTGGCCGACTACCCCTACTTCGACGACCCGATCACGGCAATCAGGAAGCGCAACGCCAATGTCACTTTCTACAATACCGACAGCTTCCCAAACAACCTAGCCACCCCTTCGGATGACGAGATCGCCATGGTCTTCATCAGCTCCGACTCGGGCGAGAACACGTTCACCGTCGAGGGCAACCACGGCGACAGAGACAGCAGTAAGCTAGCCGCCTGGCACAACGGGGACGAGCTGGTCAAGCGGGCGGCGGCCAAGTACAAGAACGTCGTCGTAGTCGTCCACACCGTAGGGCCCTTGATACTGGAATCGTGGATCGACCTCCCCTCGGTCAAGGCCGTGCTGTTCGCCCACCTCCCCGGCCAAGAAGCCGGCGAGTCCCTCGCGGGGATCCTCTTCGGCGACGTCTCCCCGAGCGGCCACCTGCCCTACTCCATCACCAAATCCGCCAGCGACTACCCCGACAGCATCGCCAACCTGCGCGGATACGCCCTCGGCCAGATCCAAGACACATACACCGAGGGTCTGTACATCGACTACCGCCACCTCAACAAGGCCAAGATCCAGCCGCGCTTCGCCTTCGGCCACGGCCTCAGCTACACCACCTTCAACTTCTCGTCCGCTTCCATAAGACTCGTCACCGAGCTATCGCCCGTCCCGCCACCGCGACCAGGCAAGGCCCCGGTCCCCTCGTACTCGACAGACATCCCGCCCGCGTCCGAAGCCTACGGCCCTACGACGGGGTTCAACTACATCTGGCGCTATCTCTACTCGTGGCTCCCCACCAGCGAGGCCGACAGCGCGCGCGCCATCGGCGCCGCCGGCAAGGACAAGTACACGTATCCGACGGGGTACAGCGAGACGCAAACTTCGGGTCCGGAATCCGGCGGCGCAGAGGGCGGGAATCCCGCGCTGTGGGACGTCGCGTATGAGATCTCGGTCACGATACGGAATTCCGGGGACAAGTTTCGCGGAAAAGCCGTCGCGCAGGCGTACGTGCAGTTTCCCGCGGGGATCGAGTGGGATACGCCCGTGATCCAGCTGCGCGACTTTGAGAAGACGGACGTCTTGGAGGCCGGCGGCGGTGAGGAGACGGTCACGCTGAGGCTGACGAGGAAGGATCTGAGCGTGTGGGATGTCAGGGCGCAGAATTGGGTAGTCCCAAAAGTGGATGGGCGGTATACCGTCTGGATCGGTGAGGGGAGTGATCGGTTGTTTTTGGCGTGTTATACCGACACGTTGACTTGTGAGGCGGGGCTTGAGAGTCCTGTTTGATTCTGCTGTACAGTATATAGACAAGTAAAAAATAAGTATAATGTAATTCCTCGACTGTGGATGATGTTGTGTGTGTTTCTCACTCGGCACACCATCTGAAATGCATTCATGTGCTCTACTACGGTCCAGGAACCGGCGGCGTTCATCCCTCGGACTGGACGTTTCGAAGAGGGTGGCGGATACGTCGTTCGAACCACCCCTTACGGCCTTTGTGAAAGCTCACTCAACCATCCCGTAGTCTGATCCGCTGGCATCCGTAGAATTCATCCCAAACACACAGCCATGGTGAGGCCACACCTCCTTCCTCACCCTCAACTCCCGTCTCTTTCAACGCGCCCCATCCACCCTCACAACCCAACAAACAACCAGCCAGCCACTGATTAAATCCTCACAAAGGAGAAGAGAATGATATAACCCTCTAATCCATTCAATATAATTTTACACACCGTCTACACACCGTCTATGCATAACATACACATCCCACACCCCCCATATCCATATCCCCCATCCCCTCCTCTTCCACACCCCCTTCCTCCCCATCACCAAACCAAACCACCCTCCCCACAGCCTAATACCCCCCAAAAACCTAAGCAGCCAACCTCTTCCGCCCCTTCGCCCTCCTCCTCTTCAAAAGCTTAACCCCATTCTTCGTCCCCGCCCGACTAAGAAACCCATGCCGTCTCTTCTGAATGAGCCGACTATGCCCCGACATGGTCGGGCGCGGTCCGCACCGGATTTGACTCCCCCCCAAAAACGCCGGGTTCGTCGTTATCGCCGTTTTCGGGATCACATCTGCCACACTTCCCTCTGTGATTGTTGTGGATACTGAGGAAGAGGTAGAGGTCGAATTGCACGGTCTAAAGATTGTCGGTGCCGAGGGCGACGAGAAACGAGTTGTTGGTCTGAGGGTCGGGAGGATGGAAAAGGTTCTGTGTTTCCGTCGTGTAAGTATATCTGGTAGTAGGTAGGTAGGCAGGGGGAGAGGAAGGGAAGGAAAGCATACCGGGACTGTGTCTGGGCGAGGCGAGGGACGATGATGGATTGCGTGGTCGCGGTCGCGATGGGTTGGGCGAGGGCTGTCCGGAGGAGCCCGGATGCGGATGGTATCCTGAGAACCATTGTACCGAACAATTGAGCTCTGTCTGCGTCGGGCGCAGCTGTCGGAAGCTCGGTGTTTGTATGCGCGGCGACGATGTCGTTGCGCGAGACGGGCGGATGCGATTTGGAGTTGATGCACGGTCCTTGGAGCACTTTTCAACGGGCAGCTGGCAGCACCTGTCAGGCCTTGGCAACTTGGATGGCTCGGTTCGTCGCCCATCCCCTGAGAGCTCAACCAAGTCCTGAATGGGAATTTACACACGTATATTTGATCTGATCGAAGCACTACATGCAAACGATTGCCCCCGGCGTAATTTAGTGGCCCTTGATTGATTCATCGCATAAATTCAGTCTACGGATACAGACACAGAGCCTAGAGAACCCCACCGTCTCGGCTCAGAGCTCATCCCTTCCCGTGGCTGTCGCAACATCCGCCTTTTCCTTGGCCTCAACCTTCTCGGTAGGCTGCCAGTTCAGCGCCTTGAGCCTCTCCGGCAGAATCGGGTGCGAGAAGTGGTAGCTCGCAAAAGCCCAGTCTGCATCCATGGTGCTCAGGTTCTGAATCTGGAGTTTGATCAGAGACCGAGCAAGCTCGGAGCTGTATCCCAGCCCTTGGGCAAATGCGTCGGCTTGGAACTCAAAGCGTCGGCTGAGAATGTTCATAAGCAGCTTGATGACCGTGTCCATAGGCCCCAACACATCGGAAAACAATAGGAACCCAATAATAATCGGGTGCTGGTTGGTGAAGCCAAAGTCCGAGTACAGAGAGTGGTTGTTGATGAAGACCGAGAACAGAGTGAAGATGTAAAACAGATGAACCTGAAAAATGTCAGTGTCATAGACAAAGATAGCATGGGATACATACCTGGCTGATACCAAAGAGCTTCGTGGTGTGACCCAACTTCCAGTGGCCGAGCTCGTGCGCAAGCACGGCAACAACCTCCTGCTCCTCGCTCTTCTCAATAAGAGTGTCGTAAATGACAATGTGCTTCTTCCACGGGAGACCAAAGAAATACGCATTGCTGTGGGCGCTGCGCTTGCTGCCGTCAATCACATAGAGCTCGTGAAGAGGAAACTTGAGCTTCTTGGCGAGATCCTCCACATCGTTCTTGAGCTTGCCCTCCTCCAGCGGGGAAAGCTTGTTGAACAGCGGCAGAATGGCAATGGGATAGATGGTAATCATGAAAACTTGGAGACCAGCAGCGAACGCCCAGAGGTAGTAGAAGAATTGACTACCAGTCTTTTGGATGATGGCGAGGAATCCGGAGAGAATGGGCGGGGCAAGAACGACAGCAACGAGGTTAGACTTGATGATATCCGTGACAAAAAGCTTCGGCGTCTGCTTGTTGAAGCCGAACTTCTCCTCGAGAACGAACGTATGGTAGATGCTGGTCGGAAGCGAGAGAGCCTGGTTGATGAGCAAAAACGTGAGGATGAAGACGATCGAATGCGAGATCTCGCCAGTAAACCGAGTCGGGGCGAATTTCAGGAGCAGATTGCCCGTCCATGACCACAGCTTGGGGAGGATGTCGAATTGGTAGAAAGCGATGTTTTGAGCGAGACCGTAGAGATTGTTGACCAGCTGGAACTTGGCCTTGGCTCGACCGTATGCCTGGCTCTTGTCGAAGACCTCCTGGGTCACCTCGAGCTCCAGCACCTTGGGCGGCTTGGTTTTCTGCAGGACGCGATATTGGCGGAGACCGAGGAAGCCTTCAAAGACGAACTGGGCGACCGAGAACCCGATGATCAGCTTCTTCCACGGGAAGAGGGGCCGGTCGAGGATCCTCGCCAGGCGCTGCAAACATGCTGTCAGTTGGGAAAATACGGCTGGATTGGATAGAGGTACGCACCTGGAGGAATTCCTTCATCATTGCAATTCTGCGTCTCTGAAGCTGGCTCCTGACATGAAACCAACTGAATGCTGAGGCGAACGGGAGAACGATGCTGCTCCGCGACGCGATCCGAACAGCAAGCTGTCCTTGCACGACCAGGGCGTCTGCAGGCAACAAGGCTTAGCAAGGCAAGGGGGGCGGGTGGTGATTGGCCGAAATTGTCCGGTACAACTCCCGGGGTGACCCCGCAGCCTTTGACGACGATGGAGTGGCTTTGTGCTTCTTGCCAGCAAAGAGCGACTGAAAACGTGTTGGCCCCTAATCACCGTATCAACAGCAAATTTCGTGCTTCACTGTCCAGCCTTCAAACCAGATACGTCGGCATCAGCGTCTTCCGCCATGTGGGCCTTCAACGCACGAGTGGATATGATTTACGAACTGGATCCTCTGTTGAACGAAACAACATCACTGAAATTAATCTATTCTCCATCAACAACAAGGGCTGATAGTATAGTGGTCAGTACACTTCGTTGTGGTTCTCACGGCCCCGAAGAAACCCAGGTTCGATTCCTGGTCTGCCCAGACACACAGTGTCCTCTGGACGGTTACTTTTTATCCCGACATCCGCCGTCATGTGCATGGCGGTCTCCTGCTTCAGGTGCTCCTCCTAGTCAGATAGTCCCTTCCCCATCCGCCTACACCTAGGCCATCATCGACGCGGAACCCTCATATTCGCGCGTATCCTCTCGAGCAGTTGATCGCGGTTGTCGGAATGGTGAGGGTGTAGATTGCGCTGCGTTGTTAGCGGCAGAAATTACCCAGCGGCCACAGCAAACATACTAGGCGCAGCCAGGTTCTCATTTCCGCCTCAGTCCAGGTCTCTGGATCTCCTTTTGGATCTTTCTCGGCCGGAAACATGTCTCCTCCCCATATAGCCCACACGGCAACGCCAGTAACAAGTCCCGTAAATGCTGTGGTGGTCAGCATGCCGGTCAAAGCTGCAGATGTAAACTTACCCAGAAAGGCGCTCTACGTCATGTTAGCGATGCTCCTTAGCTTATTGCCGGACGACTTACCCTCGATCTCATCGCCTTGTCAAGCGGGGTCGGCATTTTACTCCAAGATTCTCGAGGATTGTATAGAAATGATTTGATATATTCTGAATGTCAATTCTAGGAACGAGACGTTAAAATACTTGGTTTGTGGCAATCTGGTTAAGTGCTCCTGTTGATCCAAGCTGTCCTCTTTGGTGATGACGCCACAGACACGCGTCAGCCACACCCAACTGGGCAGAGCGCACCTGGCACCTGCCAAGACCGCCGCACCGCCTGCCTAGCTCCGCAATGTGGGGTTGGGCTAGCGGCCGACCACCTTCCCGCCCGACCGCCGACGCCGCGCCCACACAAATTATTGTGGTTGCAAAAATTCATCGTCGACACCAAAACCCATACACCAAGGGACCGACGTCGCAAAACCGCCAAAATGCCTCAGGAAATTGCCGATATCAAGAAGGCAAGTTCTGGTCAAGTCAGATACCTGAATATTCGACTAACAAATTGATTCTCAGTTCATCGAGATCTGCCGGCGGAAGGACGCTTCGTGTACGTTGGATCAATGCGCCGATTAACATAGAAATCTAACAGTTTTGCGCCCGCAGCCGCCCGGATCAAGAAGAACAAGGGCACCAAGCAGATCAAGTTCAAGGTCCGATGCCAGAGACACCTCTACACTCTGGTCCTTCTCGACTCGGAGAAGGCCGAGAAGCTCAAGCAGAGCTTGCCCCCGAGTACGATATCCCTGACCGGCAGGAATGCAAGCGACTAACACTGGGATACAGGTCTCTCAATTAAGGAGGTGCCGAAGAAGAACAAGCAGACCAAGTCCACATGAGGTGGGATCGGGCTTCTGAGGGGGATTCGCTGTTTGCGCTGGCTGGATGATGACGAGAAGGTGCCTTGTGGGCGTGCATTTGCCTTGCTGGTCCTAATTTGGGACTCGAGGTTATCGAAGGCGGCGTCTCGGAATTTGGGAGTTGGGGCTAGAGGACGCTGGCCAAAAGCGTATATTCGGCAGGGTTACCCAGAAACAAGATCGCATTCATCGGCTGCTCACTATTATATGTCCCCCAAACGGGTCCGTGTGAGTTGTGGGTTACTAAACCATGCGTCTGTAGTGCTTGATGGTCGATTCCGCAGCGAGATCTCTAGCACCGTTTGAGAGGTCCTCGTTGAAGTCCATGTGCTTCTCCACGCTTTCCCACCCGCTGACAAGCATATACTCCTGCTTCTGTCCGGTTCCAACATCAATACGCCAACCTCCCTTGAATGCTACACCGGCTTTCGGGGTCGTCTGGGGTGCATCAAGCTTCCGCTTAAATGCGTCCTCCATCTCAGCATCGATGAAAAAACGTTCGACGGCAACCACGGGGCTGTTAACAAGAGTGGTAGAGTCTCCAGGTACCTCGTCCTGAACACTACCGAAGAAGTCGCCTGCGCAGTGGGATAGGTCAAGATCGTCCGCAGATTCGTTCACCATATAAGGGCCGAGCGAGGCCATGACGCTGAGATTCTCCTCGCTCTGAATCCACTTCCAGTGCGATTCGACCGACTCCCATTTCGCCGTAATGAGGATCCTCGTTGGGTCTTCTATCTGTTGAAAGACAAAAGACGCACGCTCGGCGATGGTGCATGGGAGATGAGAATAGTTGGCGGCATGCCAGTCGTTCTGGACATTGAGGGCTTTTCGAAACCCCTCGAGCAAGGCCGGCTCGATGTCTCCGGTCTTGAGGCGGGCAAAGGCGAATTCGGTGACATTCATTGTTCGCTTGTGTTGTTCAAAGCGCATGCGCGATCTACAACATACAGACAGGAGACTCGAGGCGGACTTATAAGCGGTCTCTAAACAAACCTGAATACAGGCCGAATCCTCGAGATCCTTTGATCCACTCCAGGCAAACATGCGCTGACGTTTTGTTCGCCAAGCCTTGAAGGGCGCAAGTCCACTACGGCTTTGTTCGCAACAGGTCGGGACCTGCTTTGAGGTCCCGGGTCGGGGTGTCATTGCGTCGACACCGGAAGTGCCAAGAAACTCGGCCGAGCCTCCGGAAAGCGTACGCGGCCACACCACACGGTGACCAGAGCGTACCCCCGCATCTTCCGTCATGGAAATGAGGCCGCCCTAGCGAATCATATCACATGATCATGCCGTAAAATTACGATCCCGCGTTCTGCGTGTGCTCCAAGCCTCGAGGTGAATACGCACGCGCCTGTCGCAAACTATCGTCCTTCCTGCGCTCACCGCCTTGAATCTAGTTCACCGCGGGTCATCTCATGATCGATCAGGATTTCCCCTCCCCGCTTGGTCGGGATCGGGGTGGCAGCCAGTTTCGACTGCACTGCGCGTTGAGGAGGTGCGGGAAGGAAGCTGCAGCGGTCTGCTGACCTATTGCGTGCACGAATTGGGCTGCTCCGCGTTGCGGTTGATTCCCCCTTGCTGACAAGCTGCAAGCCAATCCGCGTCCCTGGCACCAGTGAGCAGTGCCAGGTTTGGCTGTCTTCCCAGCGAGCCGGGAAGAATTGGGTCACCAATCAGCGGCCTTCCAGAACAAGGAGAATCACACCCAAAGTGCCGCCTAACCCGCGGACCTTCTTGCTAAAGTGCGGCTTCCCCGCGTCTCACGCCTAAGGCAACCAACCACATCAGAACTCCGATATCCGCTTCGCATCGCCACTAGCTGGATTTAAACATTGCCACAGCGAGCTGGTTCACCATTGCCACCGCTGAAGACCAAACCCGAGCTGCCCTTGCTGATGGCGAATATACCTGCTACTGCCCTCATAATTTCTAGGTCACTCATGTCACTATCGTTCATAAGGCTGTCGGGAATGGCAAACCAGCAGTCCCGGAATCGCGGTCTTGGTGTTAGCAGCGCGTCTACAGCGCGACGATGAGGCGACGGACTTGACATGATTGGCTGGATTAGGCGACGCATACGATTCACCGCAGTTAACCAGATCTCTACCGCATGTTAGCCAAAGCAACTGCATCAAGCCGAGAGCCGGAGATTGACCCCTGTCGACCATGAGCTGGATGGCTTCGTACCCATGCTGCAATGAGCAAACTACTTTTTAATCGACCACTTTCCCAACGTTTTCTCCATCGCTTCCAGGTCAATGCAAGCAATGAATAAGGGGCCGCGATACCCACTCTCTTCTCCCGACACCTGATCCTCCTCAGCTCCATCTTCTTGTCGCTTTTCTTTCTGGCTATCCAACTTCGACTTGCTTGTTTGCGAACCCACGTTTTGATTACGTTGCAGTCGAATCGCGCCCATCTCCGCTGTCGTACTAGCGATCCGCCTCATCTCTGGCCGCGCCAAAATTTCGATCCAGACGCTATCGCCCAACTCGTTGCGCTCGTTGTTCGACCTCCTGCGCTTGCAGAAAGCCAGATCCTGTTGATCGTGTAATCCTCGAGATCTCCACCTCGACTGCGCATCTTCATCTTGCCTATTGGACGATTCTGCGTCTACAACACCGAGCTCGGTAACCGACCGTCTGCGCGACCAGCTTCACGCTTCGTCCAATTGCGACATAATCTTCCTCTCGTGCGCCAGTTCGTTTTGTCTGGTTTTCGATAGCCATCCCTCTTCGAATTTCTGGCGACATAGAGACATGTACCGGGTGCACAACGCAACAAAGAACGCAATGACGCAACTAATTTCCAACGGCGTCAACGGCCACCACGACGACTACGACCGCCTCACGCTCAATGGCCACGGCACCAACGGGCTCAGCAACGGAACGACGACAAACGGGACGGCGACCAACGGTGAGACCAACGGCAAGACGACGCCAAGGAAACGACTGGACCGCAAGAAGTCGAGTCCCATGATGCCCGCCTTCATGGTGTCGGCGCCGGGCAAGGTCATTGTCTTTGGCGAGCATGCGGTTGTGCATGGCAAGGTGTGTTAGCTTTGACCTCTCTTCATCCATGGCTAACGTTGGACTTCCAGGCTGCGATTGCTGCCGCCATCTCGCTGCGGTCATACCTCCTCGTCACCTCGCTTTCCAAGTCCAAGAGGACCGTGACGCTGACGTTTCCCGACATCGACTTCAACCACTCGTGGAATATTGACGAACTTCCATGGGCAACGTTCCAGCACCCCTCCAAGAAGAAGTACTACTACGATCTCGTCACGTCACTCGATCCCGACCTGGTCGCCGCGATACAGCCGTTAGTCAAGGATGTGTCGCCCGACAAGCCGGCCGATCTCCGCAAAGTGCACCAAAACTCGGCCGGCTCTTTCCTGTATATGTTCCTCTCCCTTGGCAACCAATCGTTCCCCGGTTGCCAGTATACGCTCCGATCTACCATTCCCATTGGCGCCGGGCTGGGCAGCAGCGCTACCATCGCGGTATGCATGTCGGCGGCGCTGCTCCTGCAGCTTAGGACGCTGTCGGGTCCGCACCCGGATCAGCCACCCGAGGAGGCGCGGGTGCAGATTGAGCGCATCAATCGCTGGGCCTTTGTCTACGAGATGTTTATTCACGGAAATCCGTCGGGCGTCGACAACACGGTCTCTACGCAGGGCAAAGCCGTCATGTTCCAGAGGACAGACTACACCAGACCGCCCGCCGTGAAGCCTCTCTGGGACTTTCCCGAGCTTCCCCTGCTGCTGGTGGACACCAAGACGGCGAAATCTACGGCGCACGAGGTGGAGAAGGTGCGCAAGCTCAAGGATGCACACCCCAAGCTGGTCGGGTCTATCCTGGACGCCGTCGACAAGGTGACGCACAGCGCGTCGGACGTGATTGAGCACGACGACTTTGATACAGACTGCGAGGAGAGCCTGCGCCGAGTCGGCGAGCTCATGAACATCAACCACGGCCTCCTGGTGTCCCTCGGCGTCTCGCACCCCAGATTGGAACGGGTTCGAGAGCTGGTGGACCACGAGGGCATCGGCTGGACTAAACTTACCGGAGCCGGCGGTGGCGGGTGTTCCATCACGCTACTACGACCGGGGGTGCCGAGAGAAAAGCTTGACAAGCTTGAGAGGCAGCTGGACGAGGAAGGGTACGAGAAGTTCGAGACGACGCTCGGCGGCGACGGCGTCGGTGTGCTCTGGCCCGCAGTTCTCAAGAATGGCATGGACGAGGACGACGAGGGCGGCATGGAGATCGACCTCGAGAAGTTCCTCAATGCCGAGGGGAACGAGGGCGTTGAACGGCTGGTGGGCGTCCATGGCGGTGTTGGCGAGCGGGAAGGGTGGAAGTTTTGGCGCGTTGAGAGCTAACACGGTCACGATCGACAAAAGGTTGCACTGGGAAAGATGGTACTGGCGTTTACGGTTCGATTGCGGGTTTGCGCTGGCCGTCTTGAAGCCAGCTTTTGTTTGAAGAGCACGACATGGGCGGAACAACCTTGTAATGCTAGCCTCTACATTTCGATTTAGATCTGTCGCCTTGCGGTCACCAGACGTAATTACTAGTACCCCTGAAGATGTCAGTACCTCGAAGATGTCCGCATGCAGCAAGAAATGAAGGGAGTGAGGTTAGCATTGTTGTCTTTGAAGCTCTGGATGCTACGTATTGTTTGCTGGACCTACCCCGCGGCCACTTGATCTCCAGCAATTTTCGACCCGCCGCGATTGAGTGAAACCCCACCATCCACAACCACCATCGCACAATGCCGCCCAAAGGCAAGGCGGCACCCAAGCCCAAAGCGTCCGAAGGTACGTCTTTCCCAGGATTCATCCCTTTTGTTCTCGGATCGAATATCATCAGCCCGCGTTTTCGTTAGCAGATAGTAACACCAGCAGCTCGCACAGCCAAAGCAACCCAACCGTCTTCTTCGAAGAAGCAGCCAGCGGCAAACACCCCACCAGCCACAATCGCGGAGCTCTCGCAGCTCCGCCTCGACGAGTCGCGCCCCTTTGACGCCGTCCGCCGCAAGCAGGGCCTGTCGGCGCTCTCGCGCGACGAGCAGACGACGTGGTACGCCGCCCGCTTCGCCCGCCAGCCGGCGCACGCGCGCAACCGGGTGCCCATCAAGACGCAGCGCGAGCTGTGGCGGCAGGTGAATGAGGCGAGCATAGGCCTGCGCGCGCTGAGGGACCATACGACCAAGTGGGGGCTTGCGGCATCGCCTGTCGTTACCAGCGGCGGCGACGTCGGCGGGCTCAGCATTGAGGCCTTCGGGGAGTGGAGTGAGCGGCGGCTGCGGCTTACGGCGCTTGAGGTTGCCAGTCGGGCGTTTCGTGAACGGAGGGAGCGGGCACGTAGGGGGGAGACGGAGGGAAAGGATAGGGTTGTTGTTACCGAGACGGACGTTGACGACGAGAAGGAACGACGGAGGGAGATGGCCGAGGTGAGGCAGAAGTTGTATGGGGTTGTCACCGGGCGCTTTGCGCTTGACCCGGAGTGGGATGATGTAGTCCCGATTCCGCATGAGGAGCCTGACGGGGCGTTGGCGGTGATAGCGTATCCCGCTGAGTATGCCGAGGGTATGTTTTCCTGTTTATTGAGCGAGGTAGAAGCTGACAGCGCAGCCATTTCGTATCTGCGCGCCGTCATGGCCAGCAAGGAGTACTCGGACCGCTGTCTGCGGCTGACCGAGACGATCATCGAGATGAACCCGGCGCACTACACCGTGTGGCTCTACCGGGCCGCCATTATCCAGGCGCTCAAGCTATCGATCCCGTACGAGATGGAGTGGCTGAACAAGGTGGCGCTTGATAACCTCAAGAACTACCAGATTTGGCACCATCGCCACCTTCTAGTGGATAGTTACTATCCGACCATTGCAGAGGATGCGGAAGCGACCAAAGAGTTTGGGGCGGCGGAGCAAGCGTTCCTCACCCGGATCCTAGCGGAGGACGCAAAGAATTACCATGTGTGGTCGTACCGGTCCTACCTGGTCGACAAGCTGGGGATGTGGGACGATCCGGGCGAGCTAGCGGCCGTTGAGGATTTGATTGATGCCGACGTTCGCAACAACTCTGCTTGGTCGCATCGGTTCTTTTTGGTGTTCTCTCATCCGGCCCGCTCGACGCCCGGTGTGGCGGCTACGGAGCCGGACCCTGCTGCGCCGTCGGAAATTGTCGATCGGGAGGTTTCCTACGCTAAAGACAAGATTGTACTGGCACCGCAGAACCAGAGTCCGTGGAATTATCTCAGGGGTGTGCTGGTCAAAGGGGGGCGCAAGCTGGCCGAGGCCGAGGAGTTTTCGAGCCAATTTGTGGTTGGCCTGGGTGAGGGGGGTGGGAGAGAGGAGGTTACGAGCACGCATGCGCTTGACTTGTTGGCGGAGATATATGCTGAGAAGGGCGACAAGGAGCGGGCGGATTTGTGTCTCAGACGGCTTGGGGAGAAGTGGGATCGTATCCGGGTTGGGTATTGGGAGTGGCGGCGGAAGTGTTTGAACTAGGTTTTTTTTCTGTAGCTTTTCTTGGGATGGGAATAAAAAATGGGCTTGTTTCTGCTGGTTATAGGTAGGGTCGGACTTGTCGGTGTGGCGTCTCTTGTGATGAGTGTGGTGGCCACTGCCGGGCTATTCGGAGACCGCCGTGGATGACATGTAGTCCATCTCGTTGGTACTTCCCCGACTGGTGTGGGGGCCAGGGTTCTATGGTAAAGACGTGGGAGTGGGGGTTGAAAGGACGATGAGAAAGAATGACAGAAAGATCAAAGATCACACACAGACACACCTGACGACGAGGTGTAAACACAAGAACCAATTCCATTAACACCCGCCCTATGCAACGCTGAACGCCTGATGCCTTTAACCCTTCCTCTCGTCATGCTAGGCCTTGCTGGCTTACCGGAACGGCGAAGGAAGAAACCCGCTGATCATCCATTCCCTGCCTCTTTTCCTCCCACCTGGTATCTCCATCCTATGCCGGACTGTAAAAAAGCCAAAGGGAAATAAACCGCCGTGGTTTTGTTGGATATCTGGATCCCCTCAATCCTAAGATGCCTTCACCCTCATTCCCCATGCCCAAATCGACCCAAGAGCAAGTCTTCTCCCGTTGCTCATCCACTGCCCATCATCCCTCCAATGCACTACAACCTAGTTCTAGACTCAATACGCGCGATAAGTCTGACTCTGCACCAAAACCCGCTTATGCCCCTTGGCGCCATACTTGACGAGCACATCCCAATTCGGCACAAGGATAAAAACATCATTAAAATGCTGCTTGAGCTTGTCGTCATCGCCCAGGTGTAAGGTCCCCGACACCGTGACCATGAGCATCTGCCTCAGCGACGCGCCGTGGTCCGGCTTCGTCGGGTCCGGGACCAAGAGCGCCGAGGGCGCGCCGAAGCGGTAGTCGGCGTTGATGACGTGCACGTCCCACGCCTCGACCTCGTACCGGGCCGTCTTGGGGCGCGAGTTGGGACCGCCGCCCTGTGCCGGGATGGGCCGCTGGCGCGCGAGGAGGGCCTCGAAGTCCTCGGGCGTGGCCATGACGAGGCCGTTGATGGTCAGGTCGGCGGGCGGGTGGCCGGCCTGGGTGTAGAGGGCGGAGGTGTTGATGTAGAAGGGGGCGATGGGGCGGCCGTCGTTTATGGCGGCGTAGAAGGGCTCGATGAAGTTTTTGGCGGCTGGTGGCGGGGTCGGGGGGTTAGTTTTGTGTGGTCCATGATGGTGAGAGTTGGGAACGGACCTTCTGATGCCGCGCGGATGGAGGTTTCGGACATTTTTTTTGTAGTGTTGTTTGTTCGAACTCCGAGAGTAGAGTTACTCCGAGTGAGGCTTGGCTCAAGATGTGGCGCTGTTTGCGAGATGGTTTGACGCAGATTTGAGAGACACTTGGAGAGATGGTGGATGTGTGAGGAAGAGTTGTGAGAGCGAGATGAAGTGAAGGGTCTGTGAGCTTGTCCACAGTAAATTTTGTCGTTTGAAATCTGCGCGGTATGGACTGTGGTCGGATATAGGTTTCGTCTTACGAGCTCACACTTTGGTCGACAAGCTTGCTTGAAATTTTTGAGATACGACGCGCCGTTGAAATTCTGTCAAGTAGGCCGTTACGGCGCACACAGCGTGGGAAACGATTTAAGTCTGGTCTAGGCTGTCGATCGAGAAGCTTGGCTGCTAGGTACCCGTGCACGGACCACGTCGAACTCTCACAGGTCAACACCAAACATTCAAGATGGAGCTTGTGACCAGCAATACTCCATCTTTGGGCTGTGTCTATCTCGTGGGAAGTTCCGGTCTCAACACGTGCCACCTGTTCCTCAGACTCTTGACGGGGTGCGCTGGATGGTTTGTGCACCCCGAGGTGACCTGGAGATCGTGGGGGAGTGGGGCACTTGAGTTGTTTGGGGGCGAGAAGCAAGCCACCAAGATCTCGATTCCCGTTGTCAGCATGAGACCACCACATGGGTACAGTAACCACAGTACACTTCAGTTGTCCAACTCCCACATCCACCAAGCGAACATCAATCCCCATGATATTCCTGAGGAGACGGCACGAGCGAATAAATCCTGCGACAGCTGCCTGATGGTTTCTGCATTCAGAAGGATCGCTTCCTCGACATGAAGGATCCAATCTGTCGGAAATATTCGTCTCCGACGCAACGAGTAGTCTTACCTCCCGCGTGTCCAACAGCCTTCCATTGGAGGATCGACACTCGGACTTCGATGCAGCCCAGCCCTCCATCGACCAACGACAGCCAAGCCATGGACCATTTGTACCACGTCGGCTCCGAGACATCGTCCAAGCTCTCAAATCCTAACCATGGATGAATTGCTCAGGACGCAATAAGCAGCCTAAATCACAGCACACCCAGCACATCCCTACGCTGTTACCAGGGCACTTACTTCCCGTCCCAATCCTTCTGGAAGATGATCAGACACCAGCAGATGCGGCGCCGAGGCACAGCCAGGCACGTAGTTATTATAAGATGGTCCTGTCGTCGATGGGGGACTTTTGTCCGGCAGCAATTCGATAGGCATCCAAAATGAAGCTGTCGTCGCTGGTCACGCTCGCCCTCGCCCTCGCCCGAGGCGTCGAGGCGGTCGTCCCCGCGACCACCCCTGGCACCTTCACCATCGACAGCTTCACCTTCGACACGGGCGAGACACTAGCCAACCTCACAATCCACTACCAGACCATCGGCCAGCTGCGCGTTGCCAACGGGCGCAGCAACGCCGTCCTCGTCCTGCACAGCACCACCGGCCTAGCCGACGCTTTGTTAGTCGAAGACTTCGCCGGCCAGCTGTTCAACCCGGGCCAGGTGCTCGACACGACCAAGTACTTTATCATCCTGCCCGACGCCATCGGTCACGGCAACACCAGCAAGCCGAGCAGCACGGGCCTGCGCGCACGCTTCCCCGGCTACCAGTACTCCGATATGGTGCGGGCCAACTACCGTTTGGTCACCGAGCACCTCGGCATCCCCCGTCTGCGGCTAGTCATGGGAGTGTCCATGGGCGGCATGCACACCTGGCTCTTCGGGACGCGGTACCCCACCCTCGCCGACGCGTTGATGCCCATCGCCTGCCTGCCTGCCGCCATCGCCGGCCAGAACCGCGAGTGGCGCAAGTTCGCCATCGAGCTGATCCGGCACGACCCAGCCTGGCAGGGCGGCGACTATACCTCGCAGCCGGTCGGGGGACTGGGCGGGGCGGTTATTCTGTTGCAGCTGATGGGCAACGCGCCGCTGGCGCTGCAGCACAAGTATCCGAACCGCACGGCCGTGGATGCGTTTGTGGACGGGCTGATGCCAAGGGTTAATCTGTCGGATGCGAACGATGTGATGTATGCGTGGAACTCGTCGGCGACGTATAACCCCGAGCCGGACTTGGGCCAGATTTCGGTACCGCTGACGGCTGTGAATACGGCTGATGATATGATTAATCCTCCGTATGTTTGTTTGGTCTTCTGGTGATGAGAATGATGCTGATGAGATATAGGGCGCTTGGTATCTTTGAGCATATTGCCGAGAAGATCAAGCCCGGGCTGGCCAAGACTGTGTTGCTGCCACTCTCCAACGACACGGTTGGACATGGGTCCTATCTGCTGGCGAAGCTTTGGAAGGACGAGCTTGCGGATTTGCTGACGAGGAGCGAGTGTCAGGAGGAGTGTTTAGTATCGCCATAACAGGGACTGAGGGGCTGAGTGCTACTTCTCAAGAATTAATATAGAGGCCCTCGACTGCTTGGATAATAAACACGCGTGGATGACTGTACGAAGGCGTAATCGGTAAGGGGGGAAGAAAAAACGTAGGGGACAGCAATACAGCTGGGCAAAAAGGGGGGATAATACAGCTTTTTCGGAGAAACAAAGTACTTTAGTTCCGTCCAAAAAAGGGCAGGCCTCAACATCAACTCCGGTTGAAAAATGTATGCAAGCCCGAGGACACAGTTTCTGTGTCTTGAACGGGGAAGTAGATTTCGACGTGGGCCTGATTCGAACAGACGCTCCCGAAGGAACAAGATTTCGAGTCTTGCGCATTAGACCACTCTGCCACCACGCCGTTGCATATTTAGTCATCTGATAGACCGGAAGATGACCTGCAGCTGTGTTGGATGGGAGCTCGCCAGCATTGGGGAGAGTAGGAGGGCAATGGCTTCAAGTGACGTGGATTCAACAGGACCATGTTGATTGGAAGGACTGGAGCAAGGAAACGAAGTCAAAATTCTTTGGTGGGGACTATAGGTTGCAGTCGCTGCGCAGTGAAAACCATCGCTATCCGTATCCAGGTGAGCCAGGGGTGATTTTTTATGAGAACCAGTTTCCCCCTTGCATGTCCTTCAGCAAACTTACACCAACCCCAGGGTAAACTTGCGCGGATTCGCCAAAATCCCCTCTTTGTCACCTTTCATCTCATCCACATCCCAATTCGCCCAAACAAACCGACCATTCAGAAACCTTGCCTCGGGACTCACAGCCCAGACGACAAAGTCACCAGGCAGAGCAGCTACACATACGAACTCAGTCACAGGTAAGGTAGGTAGGTAGGTAGGGTAAGGGTACTCACCATCATCCCAAGGCAACTCATCCACCCCCATCCCGAGCCCCTCAGCAACAAACTCAAACCCAGCCAACATGCCTGTATCCCTTATCAGGCCCGGCTGCACAGCCAGCACTGTAAGGTCTGGATGTTCATAGTGCAGATACTCAAACATCTTGGTCGCGCCCGCCTTGGACGCGCAGTACGCGCTCTCGTTGGGAAAATACGGCCCATGCACGATCGCGGACGTGATGTACACGACCGACGCGTCGGCGACGGCATGACCCAAAAAGGCGCGGATGAGATTAAAGTTGCCGAGCACGTTGACCTCGAAAGTCTCCCACCATTCTTCGGAAGAGGCGGAGGTGAGCGACGACAGGGGGCCGAGGGAGCCGGCGTTTGCGATTAGGATGTCGATTTTGCCGGAGGGGGTTTGAGACGCGAAGGAGGCGAGGGCTGTGGCGAGGGAGGGGGAGGAGGTTAGGGAGAGGGGGTAGATGGAGACTTTGGTCGAGGGGGAGATGGTGTGGATGGAGGTCTTAGTGGAGAGGAGGGCGTGCTCGCGCCGGCCGATGAGAGCAAGGTGCGAGATGCCCGAGCGGGCGAGCGATAAGGCGATGCTGGCGCCGATGCCTGAGCCGGCGCCGGTTAGGACGGCGGACTTGCCGGCTGTGGAGAGGGAGGGCTGGGTTGGGTCGATGGAGGGGTAGGATTTGGTGCGGTAGGTTTTGTAGGGGGTTTGCAAGGCGTCGGCCATTTTGGCGGTGTGCTTTTGTTGTTTATTCTTTTCGTTTACCCCTTTTTTGCCTTTTTCTATTGGACTTTGTAACGAGGAAGAAAAGAGATTGTGCAGTTGCCAGGAACCATCCCGTCGTCAAGATCCATTACTGACTATATATATACCGCGATTATGACTTTTTACTGCCACAGTTGCTTTCCCTGTATCACGTCGTCGGTGAGAATAATTCGGCACGGGCCGGCCAAATCGGTTGATACTACGTGATCGGATCGTGGTTGGCCCGACGGACTCGGCCCGCGCCGCCGTGCGGAGTCAGGGGGGTTCGGAGGTCCGAGCCCGGATCGGACCTCGCATTTCGGATCCATCAACACAGCTGAGCGTGGAGTTGTTCCGTCTTGTACGTAACATAACATAACCCATCTCCCAAGTGTCTTTAGAGGCCGGTTCAGAGAAATGGATTCCGCCGCAGAAGCTGAGCTACAAGTGTGTCCGCCGTCCCCAGCTGTTTCCTTCTCAGTGTGTGTGTCCCAGAGCTGACAGGTCCTGATGCGTCGCACAGCGTCGAAGGGAACGAGCGAGGATCTCACAGCGGGCCTTCCGGATCCGTCAGGCCGCGGAGCTGAGCGCCCTACGGGAGGAGAATGCACGGCTCAAGGCGGCCATTGGACACGTCGCCGATGCTGTCCAGACCCATGACCGGCCTGCTCTCCGAACGGTGATCCGCAACGCTGCCGAAGCAGCAGGACTCAAATCCGGAAGCCCGGCAGACAGGGACACGTCTGAATCCATCATCATCCCCCCCACTGAGTCGGCGGCACCAACATCGACAACACCACCGGGAGACATGTTCCAGACAGCTTTTAGCCTCTGCGCCCCAGTCCCCGAAATCTGCTGCAGCACCTTCCGCCTGGACTCCGGCCTGCTCAGCCTCCCCAGCGGCGACGACCACGGCATCATCAACCCCCCAGCGGACGTGGCCCTCTACCTAGGCGCAAACCGACACACCCTCGCCGGCCAGCTCTACTGGTACTGCACCGAGGCGAGCCTGGCCCTGCTCTACCGTCTCGGCGGCCGCGAGCCGAGCCGGGCGCGGGTGATCGCGAGCGGACACCCCTTCTTTGTCGGCATGCTGCGGTACGTCGCCACGCTCTGTAGTACCAGCTACATCATCGCGCTGGCTGAGGCGCGGGTGCAGTTCTTTCGGCTGGGCTATTGTAGCGCCGAGAACCCGGCTGCGGCCGAGTACTCTTCTACCATGGTGCGGGAACGGATTGAGACGGTCCATAGACTCGGGGAGGAGGAGGCGGCGGCGGCGGGAGTGGAGGGGGAGTGGTGGGGTCCGAGGGACGTTGAGCATGTCGCATATTCATCTCTGACTGCCGGAAAGACCCGAGAGAAGTTCATTCACCAGCTGTGGCTGGGCGCGACGTGTTTCGGCGACGAGCCGAGGTGGAGGGCATCGCGCGTAATGACGTTGGTTGAAGGGTTGGTTCGGGAAGAGAATTTTTGTTAGCTTCTGGGACATAGATATAGGTACTGGCGCTGATACCGCAATTCCATTGGACTGTTTCTACGTGTTGGGAGAGAAAAGGGGCAGTTGCAAAAGCGGTTCGCAATTCAGAGCTTGCAAGGCAAGTCTTAGTTGTGCTTACCGCACTCTATCACAAGGTCAAGGCGTGGTGGCAGAGTGGTCTAATGCGCAAGACTCGAAATCTTGTTCCTTCGGGAGCGTCTGTTCGAATCAGGCCCACGTCGATCTTTTTGCTATTTCCTTTCTTATTCCCAACTTTTTTAATCGTTTCATCTTTTTGGTTCATGGAATCATTTTTCTGACAGAAATTTCTTACTCATGCCTGCATGTCAATCTGCCCACATGGTTGTGCGCTGACGTCTGGCCGGTCGCCATGCAGTAAAATGCACCCCGTGATCGCACTGCAGCAGCCAACAGCTCCGCACCGCCAGTGGGAACCTACCACAGTATGCGACCCCTGCGGCGCATCTCCGATTTGGTCAAGTGCGCCCACTGGGCAGGCACGTTTTGTCCCTTCCCACCCTCCCCAGAACTTTAAAGTTTCCGGCTGCCCGGATTTGCCTTTCTTTTTTCCAATCCAGCGGTTTTGTTTTCTCTTGGGACGCGGATTTGAATGCGAATGATGCGCTAGTTGGCCATCGACATATACCGACTCAACATCCACTGCAGCGTTGCATTGGACCCCCCCCAAGACGACCTAAAATCGCCGACTCCAGGTTTCAACCGCCGGCCCGCTTTTAAAACCTGGGGAACCGTCCGCTGGATCCCGTCCGTCCTCCAGTGTCACAGACCCCCTCTTTTGACATACCTATACGTATACCCGCGACCTTCGCTTCCCTCTAGGACTGCCGCACTGGCATATTCTTAGAACAACTTGGAATGTGGACGGGACGGCGGGTCGAGTCGGTCGATGCCTACTCGGGCGTGCTGGTCTCGCTCGACGAGGCTCACCTGCACAGCCATTCCTACCGTCTCCTCCGCCGCCGGCCCACGGCCGACGACCTGTCGGAAGAAGACGATGGCGCCGCCGAGGACGACGTGGTCAAGGCTGTTGGCGGGGACGACGAGGGCACCGCCATGCTGGAGATGAGCGCGCCCGAATATAGCATCGAGGGGCTCCGAAAGGAAGTCCGCAGGGGCGGCAAGGGCGAGAAGTGGACCGCCTACGAGAGTATGTTGTCCCCCTCGGTTGTATTTTGATATGAGGATTTTTGTCTAATATTTCCTGCTAGTGAAATCCAAACTCATCAACAAGGCCATCCAGGACATCGGCATGGGCAGGTACAACTGGCAAATGTTTGTCCTCTGCGGCTTCGGCTGGTTTGCAGATAAGTGAGTGTGACCTGATCCAAGTGTGTTGTATTTTGCTGACCGAGATAGCCTCTGGATGCAGGTATGAGAGTTAAAGTGAGCTCTGTGAACATGTAATACTGACCCCTCGTAGGGTGTATCACTTACCCTCCCCTCGCTGTCGGCCGAGTTTGGCGTGTCGGAAAAGTCGGTCCGGTACACGACCTCGTCATTGTTTGTAGGGCTCTGTTTCGGCAGCTTTTTCTGGGGCATTGGGTCTGATGTCATGGGCCGGAGGATTGCCTTCAATGTCACTCTGCTCATCACCAGCGTCTTCGGCATTGCGTCGGCCTATGCATCTTCCTGGGGCGGTGTTTGCGTGCTGTACGCGGCCATGGGCTTCGGTGTCGGGGGCAACCTGCCGGTAGACGGCGCGCTATTCCTCGAGTTCCTCCCGGACGCCTCGAGCTCGCTCCTTACCTTGTTATCCGTCTGGTGGCCGATCGGACAGCTGGTATCGTCGCTCTTTGCCTGGTACTTCATCTCCAACTGGCCGGCCGACAAGGGCTGGCGGTATTTTGTCGTAACGATCGGCATCATCACCTTCATCATGTTCATTATCCGCTTTTTTGTCTTCCACCTATTCGAGTCCCCCAAGTTTCTGCTTTCACGGGGCCGCCAAGCCGAGGCGGTAGCTGTCGTCCACGGGATTGCGTATCGTAACAACCGCAAGACGTGGCTAACGGAAGAAATACTGGACGCCGTGGTGGACGACTCGGTCCCGCGCCTCCCGCGACGCATGTCGACAACCAACATCATCAAGAACAGGTTGGCCTCCTTCTCGGGAGACCGCATCCGGCCGCTCTTCAAGTCGCGCAAGCTCGGCCTCGCCACGTCGCTCATCTGGTTCTGCTGGGCGACCATCGGCATGGGCTACCCGCTGTTCAACGCATTCCTGCCGCAGTATCTCTCACATGGCGGGACGGGAACCACGGACGGCAGTTCAATCGCGGCCGAGCTCACGAGCGAGACGTACCGCAACTACGCCATTACGTCGGTCGTTGGGGTTCCCGGCAGTTTGCTAGCTGCGTACACGGTCGATATGAAGTCGCCATTCCTCGGGAGACGTGGCACCCTGGCCATCTCGACGCTCGTCTCAGCCGTGTTTCTGTTCATGTTTGTGCAGTTCGGCACCTCGCCCGGAACCCAGCTGGCCTTTTCCTGTGTTGAAGCCTTCTCGCAGAATATCATGTACGGTGTGCTGTATGCCTTCACCCCGGAGATCTTTCCGGCTCCCGTGCGCGGTGCCGGCACGGGTGTGGCCAGTTTTCTAAATCGCGCCACGGGGCTCGTAGCACCCATCTTGGCGGCCACGATTCCTGGTGATGGGACGACGACGCCCGTGTACCTGTCGGCGGCCTTGATCCTCGCTGCGTTTGTGGGCATGTGCATGATTCCGATTGAAACGCGGGGGAGGCAGCGGCTTTAATTTTCCTTCTGTCAGTTGGGTATACGATGGAGATGGAGCATTTTTTTTGTTGGGTCATGGCGAAGGTACAGAATACATCAGAGCACATGGAGTTTCGGACAAGGGACTGGGAAAGGCTCACGGCCGGGAAAGGAATGGGAAAGGATATGCTTATATGCTTAATATAACCTGGAAAAAGCTTGTAGAGAAAGATGAAAACAAGTTCAAAAGGTCTATCTCGTTCCCCTCGCACCAGCCGGCGCATCCACTCTCCGCTTCTGGAATCCTCTGCCCAGCGCATCCCTCACCAGCGGATCCGACCGAATGGTGTTTTGCACTAGCCACTCCTTGACCTTCCCCCTGACCCTGGCCACCATCTCGTCGTCGCCCGCATACGGTGCCATCTCCGTCTCCAGCAGCCGTGCCGCATCAGCATGCAAACCCGTCGTCGCAGCATCCAGCCGGTCAAGCGCCTGCCTCAGCGCAGCCTCCTCACTGACACCCTTCCTCCCACCCCCGACCAAAACCTGTCCGCTCGCCGTATCCGCCGCCAACAGCGGCCCGATCTGCGAGAAGGCAATATAAACCGTCACGCTCAACTTCCTCGCCAGCGCGACCGCCTGAAACGGCAGATAGCCCGCCCTCCCGCCAGCCCACGCCATGACCGGATTTATCACGCGCGACAGCACGGCGGGGTAGGTAGGCCGCGTGACGGCGTGCAGCTCGAACACAAACACCACGGCCAGCACGAGCCAGCGCTCGAACCGGCCCCAGTCGAGATAGCCCAGCAGTCCCAGGCCGTACATGGCGCCGGCCGCGACGGCGTAGTACGGCACGAGCACCTGCGCGCCGCGCACCATGTAGTCCCGTAACGTGGTGCAGTGCGTCCACCGGACCACGTCGGGGCCGAAGCGCTCATACGCGAACCGCCGCGCCGGGTCGATCAGGGTGTCGGCGGCCGTCTGGAGGTGGCGGTAGTGCTCGCTGGCCGCGACGGGGTCGGCGTCCTTGGAGATCTTGTCCGGGTGGTAGATCGCCGCGAGCCGGCGGAAGCGGGAGCGGATTTCTTGGGCCGTCGAGGACGAGGGCATCGAGAGGTCCGTGTAGAAGGTGCCCTGGCGCTGGAGGTCGTAGTCGGTCTCGTAGATGGTGTAGAGGAGGTAGAGCGTCACGACGAGGATGTGGATGCGCCGGCGGTGTTCGGCGAACCGGGGGCTGCCCGGCTGCGGCCGGGGGTCGCCGGCGCGGATGGTGATGCTGTAGTAGAGCGATTGGGTCCAGCCTGTTACCAGCTGTGTTGCGTGTCTGTGTTAGGCACGAATACGGATACGTCGAGGGGATTGGGGGAATGATGGGGGTGCGTACGTTGGGGAGGAAGCTCCAGCCTAAAAGAGAGAGGAAACCAGACATTTTCGCTGTCGTTTCTTGTTACGACCCCTTGAGAACAAGGTTCCTTGAACAAATGGATAGATGCTATCGAGGGAAATAATCATGCATTGTCGACTTCGTTTAGACTTGACGCAGCAATCCGGTGTCGGGAAAGAATAGCTGAGTAACGAGTGTGGATGCCACCCGGCAGGCAGCGCAAAGTCGCGGTTGCAGTCGCGTGTCGTTCGCTTCCCACTCACGGAACAAGCAACTTGTCCTCAAAGAGTTCTTTATGTGGTGGGGCCCGGTTGCGGGGACTGTGCTGTGCGCTGTGTGCCACGCCTTGGCAGTCACACCCGCAATTCGCACGTTTATAAGCACACTTTGTGTGACGAACCAACAACTCGCGGCAACGCCAAAGTACCCTACGTACCTGGTCGTTCATAGAAACAATAAATGGGCTCGGTAGTGACACCAGGCCTGCTCTCAGCCGGATCCAGGATTCTGGATTGTTTGAGCCCTCTGGGTTACTCGACTCGGCGTCCTCCCGCTTTTTTGGAGAGTTGTGTGTCTCTTCAAGGACTTTCCGCATCGGCTACGTACCACCTATTGCCTTGTGGGCATCACCAATAAATACCTGGTATATTCCATTGAACTACCCGAGTCGGCTTCTCCATCTGTCGGCTGGCAAGGACAACCGTGACACCTTGCTAGCAAGCACAATAGTTGGTAGTCTCATCCCAGATAGCTATTGAAGAGCCTGCTACTGATGCCACCATTAATATCACTTTTATTCCCTGTGACCCCCGTCAACTAACATCACTGCAGCATGCTGTACTTCCACATTCCACCGTCTTTACCCACCGCCCACAGCCACCGGTCTCCGCTATGTAATGGCAACACCCCACTGCCCGTCAACACCATCTTCCTCGATCTACATATCGCCAGGCTGCCCTTTTCCGTCTTGATCCCCAAGCCTCGGCAACCGTCCTGAGGGGCTGCGGGGAAGCTCAGCGGGCTGGGACGGTGCGGGGATAGTGTCCTGCCACCCCTGTTCCCGCCGTGATCCGACCAATCGACAGTGAGCCAGGCCGACGACGGGCCCGGCCAAGACGCCGTCAGCTTTTCCCCGGATTCTCGTCCCGCCAGCGTCGGACCCCACCTCGATACGGCATGCCATGCCATGGGAGGCGCCGCTCCGAGGTTCCTAGACCCTCGGATTGCTCGCTCCATAAAAGGATTGACCCGTCCATCTCGTCCGATATCCAAGTAACCATCCAGCTTGCCGACCGACCAACAGCTCTCACCCACCCTTGCCCGTAGCACAGATCGGTGCCAGCATCCTTCAACCACATTGCTAACACGTTTCGGGAATAAGCACCGTTGACAGCATCACCACCGCCAAAATGACAATCGAATCCCGCTGGAAAATCGCGATACCGCGCTGCTCTCTGCAACAATGGATATTCGGCTCGGCGACCGGCCCGGTGCCGGATTACAAGGCCTTCCTGGACCCGGAGGACCCCGATAGGAATTTCATCACCTTCAGCAACTACCGTCTGTTGGCCAAACGGGTGGCACTGGGTCTCCAAAGGGCCGGCCTGAAGCGCGGAGATCGAGTCCTTGTTTTCTCTGGCAACAACCTATTCTTCCCCTCCGTTTTCATCGGCGTATTGATGGCCGGCGGCATCTTTACCGGCGCGAATCCGACTTTTGTACCCCGCGAATTGGCGTACCAGCTCCGTGATAGTGAGGCCAGCTTTCTGATTGTTGCGGAAGCCGGGCTCAAGACAGCGCTCGAGGCGGCCAAAGAAGCCGGCTTCCCGCGCGACCGCATCTATGTGTTCGGCGGTAATACGCCTCCGGCATCAGAGCTCTTGAAGGCTCCAAACCCCGAGCCTGGAGCAAAAGGGCGGATCGATGGCGTCAAGCATTGGACCGAGCTCCTGGCAGGCAACGGCGTGCGGGCCGAGACTTGGAGTTGGGAGGAACCGGCGAACCCTGAGGAGACGACGTGCTGCCTCAACTACAGCTCTGGCACGACCGGTGTGCCCAAAGGCGTGGAAATCAGCCACTATTCGTATGTCGCGAACGGCGCCGGTGTGGTGTACTGCTCCAAGCTGGACCCGGAATTCGAAGAGAGACTGAAGCGCAGCCGCGGATTGTGCTTCCTCCCGCTTTACCACGCCTACGGCCAAACATACTTCGTCGCCAACATGCCGTATCTTCGGGTCCCGGTGTACGTCATGGCTGGCTTCGATTTCCTCAAGATGCTGGAGTACGTTCAACGCTTCAAGATCTCGACGCTGACTCTGGTGCCGCCCATCATGATCGCCCTGGCCAAGCACCCCCTGACGAAAAAGTACGACCTCTCGAGCGTCGACACGTTGGGATGTGGAGCCGCACCGCTTAGTCGGGAGGTTGCCGAGGAGGTACAAAAGCTGCTTCCCAACAGCGAGGTGGTCGTCCGCCAAGGCTGGGGAATGACCGAGATGACTTGCACCGCCATGTCGTGGGACCCGCGGCTTCGCAAGTTCAGCTCCGGTGTCGGCGAAATGATGCCCAACTCCAAGGCGAAGCTAATGTCACTCGACGGCAAGACCGAGATCCTCAAGGCGAACGAGCGTGGTGAGTTGTGGGTTACTGGGCCCTCGCTGCTGCGTCGATATTGGCGCAAGCCGCAAGCGACAGCCGACACGATCGTCGTGGATGCCGACGGCACACGCTGGCTCAAGACAGGCGACATTGCCTTTGTCGAGGAGTACAAGCCTGGCGGCATTTTCCACGTGGTCGATCGCCTCAAGGAGCTTATCAAGGTCAAGGGTAACCAGGTTGCACCCGCCGAGCTGGAAGCGGTGCTGCTGGAAAGTCCCGATGTGGCTGATGTGGCTGTCATTGGTGTGACTATTGATGGTGGCGAGTTGCCGAGGGCGTACGTCGTCAAGGACCCGAGATCCAAGGCGACCGAGAAGGACATCGCCGAGTGGATGAAGGGGAGGGTCGCCTACTACAAACAGCTCAAGGGCGGTGTGGTCTTTACCGACATTATTCCCAAGAACCCGGTAAGTTTGTGTGTCTATTATTTTTCGCCTGCTAACACAATTTCCAGTCCGGAAAGATCTTGCGCGCAAAGCTTCGGGAGCGAGCGAAGCAAGAAGTCGGCGATAGTCAACCCAGGGCATCCAAGCTTTCCTAATCTTAACCGATTCTCTGCGGGCATGTTATTGGAAGATTCATGGTCGTGGCCCACGGCGTAGATAGCGACCAGGAGAAGCGATGCATTGAGGAAGGAACATTCATACCAGTTCATGTCGCACCTACCCGACCAGACCATCTGGCTTCGTGATTGACCCACTGCTATGACTGGATAAGATCACAGATCTTGACTATGTTCTCTCGACCTGCTGTCAACCATGTTGTGCTTGCTCTCGGCGATACTATGACGGACAGGAGGTATCAATCGGCAACATGGTCCCCCCGAACCACTCGATCCAGCACTTCTATCAGAAGACAACCTCCACCTCTCAAACACCTGGACATAACGCCCAAGGGGAGAATGCGGCATTCACTCCCGCCGAGATCGAAGCTGCTCGGCGACCAGCAACCGAGACGTGGAAGCCCAAAGGGACATACGAGACGGTCAACATCAATCAGCTGCAGCTGGGTAACTCGAGGAAATTCCGGTTCCAAGGCAGGATAGTCAACTTCTGCCATGCCAGGGATGGCTCCCGTCGGGGAAATACGTTGCCTCAGGATTTCCATTTCCTAATCGTCAAGGACAACACAGGGGTCGTTGCTGTAAGCTCCCCCGTCTGTTTTCTTCACAGCAGAGACTGATAGTCCGGGAACTGTAGGTCAGGCTTCTCGCAACGAACACCGACTATGAATGCGTCGAACTGGGCAAGTTAGTTACCATCTGGGCAGCAGCGGTTCTGGAATATCAAGCCAATGCCCCCATCCGCGCGCCTCGCGTCTCCATGCTGGTCCCGGTCTTTCCAACCCAGCAGTCGCCGTCTTGCATCAAGTTCCGCCGTGAACGTCCCGGATCGGACGACCTGTCCCTTTGCCGACTACCCCTAGATTATAACCCAAACAACCCATCACTGCAGATCCCCGGCCTCATGAATCTCAAGGCATACCTGAACAGCGGGCACGAGGGAGTCCCGGAAGCAAAGGTGCTCGTCTGTGTCTCCAGCATTGGGCCCCGAAAAGTCTTTCGATCGTCAAAGTCTCGGTCCCGCGAGGGCGAGGAAATGAATCTGGAGGTAGTCGACGTCAAAGTCTTTGACGAGACGACGAGTTGCCTCCTAACATTGTGGAACGACAAAGTGGCATCAGCGAGGACCTGGACTCCGAATCAGACACTCCTCCTCATCAGCAATCCAACCTACTGTCCTGGTGATAAGAAGAACGTCTCCCCGGGCTTGGGCATAAGTGTCACGTCGATGATCGAGGTGGACCCGGTCTTTCCCGATGCCGACTGGCTCTCGCAGATGGCGTCGAACCGTACCAAGAGAGATGGAGTCTACATCCCTTTCCCCCATGCGCTTTGGGACATCCATGAAATTAGAAACACTTCGTTGCGACCGTTACTAACCATCGCAGAGGTGGATGAGCTCGTAAGAAGCGACCCTCGGCGGGTCTTCACGGGGAAGATTAGCCTGCTTATACTGGTGGTCCGCATCGTCGAAAACCGTCGGACGATGAAACTTTGCTGCTCAGAGTGGTACCAATCCACACTTCTGAACAATACCCCTATAGCTGATGTTTTCTAGTTGCGGTGTCCCGCTGTACGCAAACCGACCCGTGACGGTCTGCAAGAATTGCAACACTGAACGCAACCTCGCCCTGAACCCGCGTATCATCGGCCCTCTCATCGATGAGACCGGCTCCGTCGCAGCGGGGAAGTTGATCTGGAGCGACAAGGCGTGGACGGAGCTCTTCTTCGGGAAGGGGACCTACCACGTACCCGCTGATGGGATATCGTCTGAGGAGCCAAGAGACGTTTTGGCCTGCTCCTGGCAGGAGTTGGTGACTCTGGAACTGGAGGAGCTACGGTCTGTTGAGGATCAGCTTCAGTACTCTCGGGTCACATTGACGTTTGGCTGGTCTTCCGATGTTGGCAGACTGTGTATTCTTGGGGTTGACTGGTGATATCTTGGGCAAGCTTGATGGATGTTATGGGCAGGTCCCTCGGGTCTTTGATCTCTCTGAGAAGCTCGCATCCAAGTCGTTGTAATCTTGCTTCAGGTGGATGGTGGGAATCAGTGTGTCTCTATCCGTACTAGCATCACCAATATCGTTAGCAGCAATCAGACCTGCCCCTTTTCCACAACCAGGACCTGAAGCATTCACCCAGTGCCGCCTTATACAGCGAAGACCACCCCGCACCTCATAGGCTTATCTCATGTTCACACCTGTCCTCACAAGATAGCCACCTCTGGACGTCCCCAGAGCAATCAGAGACGAATGTCAATCACTCTTCACTCCAAGATTTAAGTTCTCGTAGGTAAAACCACTCAGCGACTTCAGGACATGCAGTAGCCACAAATTAACGTGGCGATAAAAGATAGCTTAATCGATATGTAACGACTGGATACGTATCCCCCACATCAACTAACTGTTCAACACCCTTTCAGAAAAAGACCGACTATGGGCTTGACCGCACAACAATAAAAAATATCATCAAGAAGCGACCCGGACGACCGGACGACCGGCCTAGAGCTAGACCTAGAACAACTTGTGCTCAAGCGTCATGTCAGACTCGGGCTCCAAGCCGACGCACGCGCGGAAGATGTTGGTCAGAGCGCCGCGCTGCTTGGCCAGGGCGTTGATGACGGGCGTGCCGGGCGGCGTCAGGGGCGCCTTGAGCATGTAGCTGAGGATGCTGAGGACGCTGTGGAAGGACTTGTACTCATCGGCCGAGGCCGAGGCGTCGCCCGAGCCTGAGCTGGCCTTCCACTGGATGCGCGTCATCATCTCGGCGACGAGGACGAGGTCGATGATCAGCGGGGAGGCGAGGAGGGAATCCTCGCAGACGTTGAAGATTCTGTATAGAGTGGTTAGTCACGGGTCTGTGATTTCCGAGCGAATTTAGACTTACGAAATGGTCTGGTGGCCGCCCATGAAGATCTCGGCGTAGTACTCGTCCAGCGCACGCTTGTTGTCACCCACGGCGGGCATGTACTTGATCACCACGGTGTGGTCGGGGTGCTCGCCCTCGGCGTACAGCACATTGTTGGCCTCAACCATGTCATCGACAACATTCGACTTGGAGATCTCCTTGGACCGGAACTGCTTCTGCGAGCTCAGGTTCTTGCCGTCGTTGTTGCCCAGGTGGTTGTAGCTGGCGATGGACGTCAACTTGATGCCGGCGTTGATCAGGAAATCAACGAGGGCCGACTTCATCTTGGTCTGGCCCGACTTGAAGTCGTCGCCGCCGATGAAGGCGCCGTGCTTCTCGGCAAGCTCGATCGCGCCCGGAACGAAGGTGTTCTGGGGCGAGCCGTTGATGAAGGGGGCGCCTTCGAGGATACAGGCGACGGCGAACACGGTCGACGGAGAGACCTCCTCGTGGCCGGTCTCAATGGCCTTGAGGAGGTTCTCGGCCGTGTCGTTGACACCCTCGAGGATGTCTGCATACCGCTCGGTGTTGGCGGTCCACTGCACAATGACCTTGTCCAGGCCGTTGGCAGCCTTGAAGTCACTTGAGACAAAATTAGCGGCATGTTTGCGGCACGGTTTTCTCAAACTCACCGAATGTCCTTGCGGATTTGCTCAACATGAGCCATGCAGGCCTTGGAGCCAGCGATCAAGTTATCAGCTCGATCCTCCTGGTTGGCCGCAATGAAGTCGGGGTAGTAAATGCTGGGAAGGGGAACCATCCCAGCCATCTTCTTGCGGACCTGAGCCTTGAGAGTCGGTTCCAGGACAGCGGCACGGTCCATGGCGTCAGCCAGGTTCATGCTGCTGATGTCCCAGCCACCAACGACCAAGTCGTTGGGGTGGACCATAGGAAGGACATCGTGGAATGGGATGTTGATGTCCTTGAGGGTCTTGGCATCGGTACCCAGCTTCATGGTTGAGGCCATGACGACGGATCCGTAGTAGTTGGCGGCACGGGGACCCTCACGGGTATCCCAGACCAGACCGCGGCGGTTGGCAATGATGCCGGCCGTCACGGTCGAGCCGTTGTTGCCGCCCCAGCCGACGAGCATGACTCCCAGCTTGGGGATCTTGCGGTCGACCTTGAAGTCGTAGACCGTCTCCTTGGGGACCGCCACGTACTTGCCGTCCTCGCTACGGTTGACCAGGGTGGTGCGATACGTGTACTTAGAGCGAATCTCATCGTCCGTGTACACCACGTTAGGCGAGCTGACGGTAAAGAGCGGACGGGCAGCAGAACCGTTGGAGGTTCCGTTGGCAGCAGCTGCGTGTCCACCACCGTTGGCGGAGCCTACATCAACCTCGGCGTGCGGGGCCATGTTGTCAAAGAGAAAAGTTGTTTGCTACGAGGAAGAGTGACTCTTTACTGGGTCTGGATTAAGTCCGCTGCACTTCCCGAGGGAGCAGAGCAACGGGCTCCTGCGTACGGGTGGTGGACGCTGGAGATGCGAGTTAGCGAGCGTGGAGGGACGGGCTACAGAGCAAAAGTCTGTAGGGGTAGGGACAGAGAGGCGACATACGAGTTGAGGAGGTTGGAGAACGTCTTGACGGTTAGAAAGCGATCGCGTGCTCAAGAGCAGCGATCCAGACGTTGAGGTTAAAGTATGTGGGGTGGTCGACGACCGAGTCAAGGCTGGCGAGGGGGGGAGTACTTTCGAAACCAGGTGAAAACTTTGGTGAAGGAGAATTCTGGAGACTCGGGAGAATCGAGGTTGCACCAGCTTTTATATTGCGAATTTGGCGAGGAGGCAACGATGGGAGTCCCTGGAAGTCGGGCGGTGAGAGACGCACTAGATAATCCGAGCCGGGTGGTCCGGGAAGCAGAAAGCAGCTAACAGAGGAGGAGACATTCGATTTCTACCGCTAGCATTGTTAGCGTCCATGTCGAGCAGACGACCCGCCTCCACGATTCATCACGAACATGGCGATCTGCCCTCGAACGGCACCTAACACGTGCATGACTACGAGATAAGACAGCAGCATCGCGGACGCCAGGATATGACAGAAATGCAGGGAGCCTCGAATTTCCTGACTATCTGTCGTGTCGGTTGCAGCTGCTTTCAACCTGAGGTGAGCTTTTTCGTGCCCCAGACCCCGCCAGATGCTTGAGGGCGGGGTTGTGTGCCGGTAACGGCGGGGTTGATTGGCTGTCCGGCGACGACACCGGCTCGTGGCAGCCGTGGCACAGGAGCCGGGAGGCCCTTGTCTGTGTCTCCGGACACGGCTCTGCACGCCCGCGGCAGCGGGTTCGGCGGTCATCTCGAGCTGCCACTGTCTGTTTGTCATGCCATTCCGATGCACCTGTCACTCGCGCAAACCTTTCCCGAGCCCGCCATTGGCCGCTCCCGGCGACCGTCGCCGTCTCACAGACTCGTCATGCTGCGTATCGATGCAGGGAGCCTCATCTGGAAGGCCCGGCGTCCTGTTTGCCTCGATCATCGCGATCGCGAGGTGCCTTCCTCCCAGCAAGGCGTCCAACCGACGACGGCTTCGGACCACCTCCGTCCTCCTGGTGGTGTCCTGCCGCAAGGGGAACCAGCCGATCCGACGAACCACAGCTCCAGACCGTCCCGACCGGAACCCAAGAGATGCTTCCCGAGGAGCGAGCTAGCTGCAGGGACAGAGTGACGTGGCTGTCGTGCTCTCGCTCTCCCGGCGCGCCCCGGAGGTTGCTGCCTTGGCCATCCCGGTATTCTCACGACATGCGGGCTGTCCTCGATGTTTACGCGCGCGGGGTTGTGCGAGTCTAGTTCTAAGTCGGATACGACAGTGAACGCTGATGAAGCTAAGACCTGCGTACCGACCACGAAGCCGCAGACATAGTAGGCCTGACGGCGGAACTGCTATTTAGAGATCTTCCGTTCTACTACATGCTGTGAAGTTCCTGCCGTACCGGGGCGGGGAGGCGGGGGCAGTCCCTTCGGCCGTGTAGACATGCGGGTTTGTCTCGCTCTCGGCTCTCTGCGTCGGATCGATGTTCGCCAGCAGTCTGCCGGTATAATATTGGGAGGACGGCGTCTACGTGCTTCGCACACCGAGGAATCCACAGCAGACATCCGGTTTCACCTGGCAGGCATGGTGTTCCGCATTAGTGCTGGAGTGCGTCATGATGTGCCTTGGATGCAAATCAGGGGTTTCCCTCTCTACGAAACGTTTATGATCTGAAACCATCGATGGCGAGATGCTCGGCCTGCGCCATCGGCGCAGCGTGGGAAAGGGAAGTACAAAGAGAATCAACGGCGCTTGCTTCTGGAACGTGTGGATCAACGGGCAAAAGAAAAAGAGACTTTCGTCGATCTGGCTTGGGACCCCACGAACCCGATCACGTTGTTTCTTGCATAGCATACCTGTCATGGGATTCTCAGCCTATTGTTTGCTCCTCGTCGGCTGCAGTGCTCCGTTCCACGGCGGCCTGTAATGTACTCCGGACTCCGCAGATACACAGCATCCGCCATCCGCCTCGTGACGGCACGAGACTGGTCAGACACGCAGCTTCTCGCTTCTCTTCTGCTGCCGAGGTTCTTTTGTGCTGCAGACGCAAGGAGAATATTACGAATATTACCTGCTCTCAGCTCCTTGGCTCTCACCGCAGAGATAAGATGCTCGTCTGGATGTGGCTTGATGCAAGAGACCAATTCGGAAGTGCAAATCAGCCAGCCGTAGGATTCGAGCTCGAGGAGGGTGACAGCGATATGCAAGCACTTCCGCAAGACCCTGGCCTCCCTCCAGATGTGAGCAGTGTGTTGAGGTGCAACCCGTCGGAGGAAAGTCGCTCGTCATTTCCCCCACGCCAGACTCTCTCCAGGCTGCGTCCAATCTGAAGACGTCGGACGGTCAGTTCTCTGGGAGTGCGTTCGCGGCCTCCGAATGGTCTGCGTTGCCGCCGCTCTGCCCGAGGTGAAGGTAGCCGAAGGTGTGTCGTTCAATCAGGCGGGCGGCTCTGGTCTTATGCTTTCTTCTTTGAAGCAGGACCGCTGACGAAATCCACACCACGCGACAGGGTGAGCAACGGTGAACGGGGGAGGCCACGGCCCCACGGCGCTTGTGAGTGGCCAGCCACCGGTCCGGGGTGCTTGGGGACGACCAGCCACATTCTCCAGATTCGAGCCCGTCGAGCGGGTCCATGCACAGCATCGATTGGCCTGGCCGCCCTCATCCATCCGCGAAGAATCATTGGCGTGTCAAAAGGCGATCAATCTTAACATCTTATGGAAACACTGGCTGAACGACCATTCAGCCGTTCCCGATCTTCGATTGCGCAATAGGTGGATGGGCCTCGTGAACAGCCGGAATTGGCCTGATGGTTTGACGTGTTCCAGAAGCCAATCGAGACACGACCCGACGCCCAATCCACGACAGCGGGACCAATGTCGGCGGCTCGCGACACACCTTGGGGAATTACAGTGTCAACAGAGAATGGCCTTCCTCGGCCGTGTGCGACTCGATGCGGTTTCCCGAGAAGAATACTGCCAAGACCGCATACAGATGTATTAGCTTTCATTCTTGCTCAGATGTCAACCCCACGCTGTCAAGAAGTCTGGATTCGGTCAGTGCACCGTGGTAGCAGTGGCTGGACTGCACGGCTGTCGCCCAGACGACGGGATACCTTACCCCAAGGCTGGAAGTGGCCTTGTCCAAAACGAGCTGCTCGAGTACGGAATCAGCCTGCTCGCGGCATAATGCTGCTCGCCGTGGGCGCGTCGCAGGTTTCGCGACGCGGAAGAGGGTCCAATAGTGTATTCTGTAGAGGATCTCACTATTGGTGCTGGTCATGTCCGGCAGCTTTCGGGTTCGAGGTGGTTATGAGTTAGACAAGCGTGAATGAAGCTCCGAAGCTCTAGCATCTCGCCTCGCGCTTCCCTGCTCGAATTTCTTGGCTGCAAGGTACCTGCTCTGCAAAGACTCCACAAGGGAGCACTAAATCCGTTAGCAGCGAATGAGGCTGCAAGCTGGCGTGGACGGAAATGGCAGGAGTGGCGCTGATAACCGATGATAATTGGGGCTCTCAAACAGAAACGGGCAAAATGCGACCCGATTAAAATGACGGTGTGCCCCAATAGAATGACGGTGTCTAACCGCTTTTGGCATGGGCCCACAAACCACCAAGCTTTCAAACACAGTATTCCGAAGTTC
This sequence comes from Echria macrotheca, assembly GCA_030411725.1. Lineage (NCBI taxonomy): Eukaryota > Fungi > Ascomycota > Sordariomycetes > Sordariales > Schizotheciaceae > Echria > Echria macrotheca. The sequence goes on from MU839835.1 coordinate 663,042, forward strand.
AGGTTAATAGGTAGGTAGATAGTTTAATAGATTGATTCTTCTGCAGTAGGGTTATTCCAGTACGCAAGATCCAGATTTCACAAGTCTAAGGAAGCAGGTGGTGAAGGTCGAGGGCATAACGAGTGACAGACTGTACGTGTAAGTAGTAGGTAGGTTACGTGATGCGAGGTGCTGTGTAGGTTACCGAGACCTTGCGTATCGTATATATAGGCCTTAAAATAATAAAAAAATAGGTCGGAAAACAGCAGGTAGGTAAGCAGGTAGGTAAGTAAGGAGGTAGATAGGTAGGCTTGCTGGCGATGGTACGACTTATTGGCTCTGTGGAAGCCGTTACTAGGCCTTTACGCGTCGACCGTATGCCTCATCCAAAACGGGTTAGACACCGTCATTCTAATGGCACGCACCGTCATTTTAATCGGGTCGGCAAAATGGAGACCGAGTGGGGATCTCATCAAGCGACAATCCCACTCACCTCCACGGCCGCTGGACGGCGGCGTGTGAGAGGAAGGGAGCGTGGTATTGCGAATCTCAGCATGACCACGGCGAATTTTGCCGAACAAAGAGCTGTCAGAAGTCCCGATATGATGTGCAAGGGACAGCCTGGGCCATTGAAGACACCAGTGGCCCCTTTTCTCGAAGCATCTCCCTCGCGTGCGTGAGCAACAAACACTTCCTCTTCCCATCACCATTGCCTGCCGACGACAACGCTTTTCCCCAGGGAATCGCCGAATGGTTTGCATGAGCCACTTCGTGACAGCCATTTCGGCACCTTCCTCGACACCGGTCCGGTCGGATCGGGCTTAGGCGGACGCAGGGTCGAGCCAGCTCCCGGCCGCACCTGGTTAGAGCCATTCTCGTCTCGGCAGGCGCGCCAGGAAGGTGTCAGGGGCCAGACCTCGTCAAGATTGATCGTCGCGCACATCCTCAGTTCTTCCCTTGCACCTTTCCCTTCCTTCAACCCTGGACGGCAGAAACACACGGGCCCCACGGCGTCCACAGCTCACGGACAGTTGCTGAACCCCCGACTGCAACCCTGAAGGTGTCCGTGTTGGCCGACCAGGGCCAGGGTGGTTCCGCTCTCAGCGATTCCTGCAACACCCGCCTTTCTTCAACACTCCCTCTCATCCTCTACCTCCACCTTTCGAGACACTATCCGCGACACCATCTGTTCTTCCCCGCATCTTGGGAGCCGTTGTGCACTGCCCTGCTTGGCGCCCTGGCTCTCTCCGCTCGGGTTTGTTTCTTGTTCCCTTGATCTCTGCAGCCGAGATCCATCTTCCATCCTGCAACCTTGTCTTCAACACATTGCTGGTCCTGGAAACGACAACATCTCGATTTACGCCTCATCGGCCGTCGCAAAGACAGCTGGAATCAACTAGTACTGGATCCACGGACGGTTTAACTGGAAAGAAAGAGAAGTAGGGACCTGCACCTTGTGTGCTTGGAAAGGTTGGCCATTGGATCCGGTCACCGCAACTCGGCCCTTTGGATCTTTCGACGACACCAACGCAACGATATTCCCATGCCCGCGTCCGGAACGACCCGATAGGACGGATTCCAGAGTGGAAGTGGACTGAAAATGGCTGGAATGCCACGAGAGTCGGCTTTCATGCCGACGGTGAAGTGTTCGACATGTGGAAACCAAGTCGAAATCTCAATGATGGGCGAGCACCTGTGCAGCGGTGCTCCAGCATCAGATCGTAGGGTTTATGGTCTCTAGATTTCCAGCTATCAACTGACATTTTCTTAGCTGTACCGCCAATGCCTGCGCCGTCAATATTTGACAGATTTGCGCTGCCATCCCTACCGTTTGGCATCTCTGCCACAACTGACAAGCAACCGCGGCTGCCACCCAAGGTGGACACGTCCGCTGCCAGTGTGTACCAGATCCCGAATGCTGAGACCATAACCACTGACGGCGGTCTAGATCGTTCATATATGGGCCCTCAAGGCCAGCTGACCCCAGTAAGCCTTTCGAGCGGTTCCAGAAGTGTGTCGCCCAAAACACCAAATGGACGGCCTGTTGGGAGATCAGACGACTACTTCACGCCTCAAATCGCCAACGACTCACCTCCGCCAGACCAATTGAGAAGACCCGGCGGCTACGGTGGATTCGGCGATGACGGCTTCGAGAATCCGATGTACTCGGCTAACCCGCCCCGGAAACAACCAAACCTCTTGGAGAGAATGAACAGCATCGCGCCTGGTCCGCTTAACTCTGGACGCCGCCCGTCGGCTCCCGCGAGGAGTGGCTCATTCAACGATGAACGTCCTGGAACGTCAGCATCAAACCTGAGCAGCAGCTTTGACAGTGCGGGCTCAGTACCCAGGGCGCCGAGGAAAAATGGATATGGAGGCTTCGGCCCTCCACCAAAAGGCCAGGATGACCCAGGACAAGAACGGTTGGGGATGCCTAACCGGTCCGAAACATTCCCTCGACCCAGTGACGCGACGGAGCCACCTGTGCGGACCCCGTCTGCGCCATCGGGCGCCCGACCGGAAAGATTTCGCCGCCCTTCCACCTCGCAAGAGCGGCCGCCCCTTACAAGCGAACGATCACGAAGACCGAGCAGAGGCCCGGATACGTCTCGCCCGCCCCCTCCACGGATCAGCACGATCCCGACGCCTGCCGTACCATCGATCAATCTTGCCGCCGAGTTCGGAATCGGAAATCCGTACCACACGCCATCCGTTTCGACTTCCTCCAGCTCCTCCGGGTATAGCCCAGCTGATCGCCGTCCGAGCCAAGCGAGCTCCCGCTCCAGCCCCCCGAGGTCTGTGGCCTCGAGAGCCGGGAGAAATCCGTCCGATACATCGAGCTTCGATAGCCTGATGGCCGATCTTCAATCTACGATGACCGAAGGCGGCACAAAGGCGCTACCACCATCACCTCTACAACCACCGCCTGCTGACAAAAGTGTTCGGGGGCTGCCGCTGCCTACCAACCGTCCACCACCTCCCGAACGAGGATACGATCCTAGGATCGACCCTGCGATACAAAACCCGCGAACTCGGCGGCCGGTGTCTCCTCTTTCACCATCCCTCGATACCACTCGAGATGAACAGACATACCAGGGTGGCCCTGCCGGACGCCTGTCGCCGGGGTTTGGGCCTCCTCCTTCGCCTCGCTGGACGTCGCCAGACCGAAACAGAGGTCGTTCGGGATCTCAGTCCAGCAATCGCGACGCAGCCAGGTCCCAGTCGCGGGCGCGTCCCACCGAGAGAATGCGATCTCAGTCTCGGCCGCAAGAGCCTGCGAGAGAGCGTTCGCAGTCGAGACCGAGACCAGGTACTGCGGCGCCTCCCTCCCGAGGAGATTGCAAAGCTTGTGGGCTTGCCATTACGGGGAAATCCATCTCAAGCGCCGACGGACGGCTTACTGGGCGCTACCACAAGGCCTGCTTCGTTTGCTCGGATTGCAAGGAGCCGTTCTCTTCGTCGACATTCTACGTGCTCGACGACCGGCCGTACTGCGAGATGGACTATCACAGGCTGAACGGAAGCCTCTGCGGTAGCTGCGGCAACGGCATCGAAGGGCAATACCTTGAGGATGAATCTACCAAGAAGCACCACGTGGGCTGCTTCCGATGCGGCGACTGCGGTATGGCTCTCAAGGACGGTTACTTTGAGGTCGGCGGCAAGGCGTACTGTGAGAAGGATGCTTGGCGTCGCGTCCAGCAACCCTGGCCCAACGGTCCGCCGAGCGCCAGAAGGCCGCCAGGACCAAGCGGACTTGGTCCTGGGTTGCCGGGTGGTCCTAGGATGGGCGGCTCATTCGGTCTCCCAGCTGGGAACCGACTCGGCTCTGGGCCGAGACCTAGAATGGAGAAGCGGATGACGAGGCTTGGGATGATGTGATTATCATCCCATAGGACCTCGTCGAAACAACAATTCACGAAAACCAAAAGATCCAACACGGACTATCAAGTTCGAAACTCGGATTGTGACGAATTTCCTTTGCTATATATACCCTTTCTTCTTCCGAGTATCACTTTTAAATTTCACGACGGGACCGGCCTTAATCAGTCGGGGTGCATTCTTATCTTCCGGCAGCGAGCGAAGGCAGATACCCACATCAGCAACATTTGACTTTTATACCATTCATCACGATTTGGACTCATGGTCCGATCTTCTCCTTTGTTAACCCACAAAAATTACGACAATTTGGGCAGGAATACCCAATTACAGCTCGAGACAAACCTTCAGTCTACGATTTGTGTTGCGGATGGGTAGGAGGCGTGGATGGCGGGTTGGCGACGGGTTATGATGGCGGATGGGGGTGACAAGGAAAAGGGGCGGGAGCGAGTGTATTTGTACTGCTGTATAATCCTTAATGCTAGTACAGACTGGTGAGATTTGGAGGTGAAGAGTCTGCAGAGGACAGCTCATCGCCGAGGAGGTTGAATGAAGACTTGGATAAATTCGTGGTCTCCCTTGCGCGGCGTCTGTGACTGTGCTCGTTTGGTCCGTGGTCTCCAATCCCTGAGCAAGGGATCCTGTTTGACTCCAAGCCTGTCCGTTTCACCGTTGTTTACAAGGCAACTCGAGGCGCATATCCACCTCACGCGACGCGCCGAGTCCATCGAAACGACCGCGTGGCCAAGACCAACCCGACCAGCCACCGAATCAACGTTTGTAACGACCGCCTTCCAGATGGGTCAGACCTCTCCCAGGAGGTAGTAGCACGACGGATTCCCTTGAGTCCCTTGATGGGTCGTTGAGCTGCAACCCAAGAAAAAAAGAAAAGTTCGAGATGCCGGCGCTAAAAGAGAGCCACATCGGAAAAATCCAGATCTCGGCATTTGCCAGCAGAAAAAAAAATCTTTTTCATTTCTTTTTCATGTGAGACCTGCAGGCAAATGTTTTACGTGATGGCATGTTTGCCCGGTAGATGCTGATTGGTCAATTGGGGGATGCGGCGCCGCCGGTGGTGAGTTAAAGTTGCATGCATTATCCCGACAAAGTTTAAGCATCGTATGCTGGGTTTGGGTTTGGGCTGGGATTGAATGCTGCGGTCTTCGATTGGTAGCATGTATGTGCAGCAGCAGTTTGGATCTTTGCTCTTGAGTAGACTAAGCGCCAGATTGAGAGAGGCCCAGTGTTTTGGGTGGCAACGACAGCGATGGCTTTCTGTCACTGTGACTGAACCGCTGTCTCGGGCCGGTCCCTGACTAACCTAATACGGAGAGCGGTGGAACACAATCTTCACCGCCCGTTGTCCAGCGACATCGGACCAACGAAGATGGTGCAATTCGTAATTTGGCTGGCAGAAAAAGACAACGCACGGGCCTGTCCTGCAAGGCTTTGCAAAAAAACTTAGGCGGGGGTGGACTCTCGACGATTTGAACTCCAAACCCCGTCACTTCTGACTCTCGAGGACAGCCGCGGTGTCCCACCTTCACCCACCATGTCGTACAGACTGGTGAGATCACCCCTGCAGCGGAGCGACTGCGCAGGCTAACAGCATCACCAGGTTACGTCAACCCGATCGCTGGGCGTCGCGGGCAAGTCCCTCAGCCACCAGATTCTGTTGCGCCGTTTCCTGAGCACCACCACGCCGCAGACGCTGACCGAGAAGATCGTGCAGCGCCATGCCGTCGGTCTCCCCAAGGGCAAGCTCGTCCGGGGCGGTGACTACATCAGCCTGAAGCCGAAGCACATCCTGACGCACGACAACTCATGGCCGGTCGCGTCCAAGTTCATGTCGATGGGCGCCACGCGCATCCACGACCCCGAGCAGATCGTCATCGCCCTCGACCACGACGTCCAGAATAAAAGCGAGGCGAACCTTAAGAAGTACCAGCAGATCCAGACCTTTGCCAAACAACATGGCATCCCGAACTTCTACCCCGCCGGACGGGGTATCGGGCATCAGATCATGGTGGAAGAAGGGTTCGCATGGCCGGGCACCATGGCCGTGGCCTCGGATAGCCATGCGGTGCACTACGGCGGCATTGGGTGTCTCGGCACCCCGGTGGTGCGCTCTGACGCTGCGAGCATCTGGGCGACGGGACAGACCTGGTGGCAAATTCCCCCAATAGCCAAGGTGACTCTGACGGGCATCCTGCCACCAGGCGTGACTGGAAAGGACGTTATCGTTGCTCTTTGCGGTCTCTTCAACCAGGATGAAGTACTGAACCACGCTATTGAGTATTCCGGCACCGAAGAGACGTTGAGGAGCATCCCGATCGACGACCGCCTGGCGATAGCCAATATGAGTTTCGAGTGGGGAGCTCTGAGCGGACTTTTCCCCATAGATCGGGTACTTCAGGGGTGGCTGCGCGCCAAGGCAACCGACTTTGCTCTTCGCAACCCCGGGCTTACAGGCAAGGGTCGCTTCACGCACGAGAAGGTTGAGGCGACATTGCGAGACCAGCTGCAGCCCGATATTGGGGCTACTTACGCAAAGTCGCTCTATCTCAACCTTTCCACGCTGTCTCCGTTTGTCTCCGGGCCAAACTCCGTCAAGGCGGTCAATCCCCTCAAGGACCTCGAGGCGCAAAATATCAAGCTGGACAAGGCTTATCTTGTTTCCTGCACCAACAGCCGCGCCTCCGATATCGCCAGCGCGGCGAGGGTGTTTAGGGAAGCGGCCGAGAAGGGTGTGGAACCCAAGATTGCCGAGGGCGTCAAGTTCTACATCGCAGCTGCGTCCACAGTAGAGCAGGAGATCTCGGAGGACGCCGGTGACTGGCAGGTTCTTCTTGATGCCGGCGCACATCCTCTTCCGGCAGGCTGTGGTCCGTGCATTGGTCTCGGCACTGGCTTGCTCGAAAAGGGGGAAGTTGGCATCTCGTCCTCCAACCGAAACTTCAAGGGTCGCATGGGCTCGACCGAGGCCAAGGCGTACCTTGCCAGTCCCGAGGTTGTTGCCGCGAGCGCGCTGCAAGGAAAGATCGCCGGCCCTGGTTGGTACAAAAAGCCCGAGGGTGTCGAGAAGGTGATCATTGGCGAGGGAACTGGCGACTTGGAGGCGGACAAGGCTTTCAGCGTCAGCGAGGCACTTGAGAAGCTTGTCTCCGAGGCCGAGGGCATGGTCTTTGCTGCTGAGAAGGAGGTTGAGACGGGTGCGTCTGTGGCGGCTGACGTTGCGGCTGCGGATGAGAGTCTGACCGAGGTTCTTCCCGGCTTCCCTGAGAAGGTCTCGGGCGAGATAGTCTTTTGTGATGCCGATAACATCAACACCGACGGCATCTATCCAGGTGAGTGTTTCCGAGGCGAGAAGAAGCTGCATCTAACATGTGCCAGGCAAGTACACGTACCAGGATAACGTGCCGAGGGAAACGATGGCTGAGGTGTGCATGCAAAACTACGACCCGACCTTTGGATCCGTCACGCGACCTGGTGATATTCTCGTATCTGGATTCAACTTTGGCTGCGGCAGCTCGCGCGAGCAGGCGGCCACGGCGATCCTGGCACGCGACATTCCGCTCGTGGTAGCGGGCAGCTTTGGAAACATTTTTAGCCGGAACAGCATCAACAACGCCCTCATCGGCGTTGAGGTGCCGCGGCTTGTATCCCGGCTGCGGGAGCAGTTCGGAAAGGGCGAGAAGCTAGCGACCCGCAGGACAGGGTGGACGTTTGAGTGGGATGTGCGGAGGAGCAAGGTCACGGTTACCGAGGGCGAGGGCGGTAAGACGTGGAGCCAGAAGGTGGGCGAACTACCACCAAATGTGCAAGAGATCATCGCACGGGGAGGGTTGCAGAAGTGGGTTGAGCACCAGATCTCGGCGTAGACGGTGGACGAAGGATTGTATATACAGTGTTGAAAAAGTAAATATGAATGGTAATATTGTCAGTCAAGGCCGCCGCGGCTCCTCACTCTTCAGGAGTGATACTTCTTATTTCATGGCGAGCAAGTACCTGTGTCACTTCGAGTCCGCTCTCGGTTAGACGGCCGATAATAACACTAACACCGGAAGGGATTCGTACAGGATCGCTCTTGCTGCCGATTGCCCGGTCGTGCCTTCACTGTCTTACTCGGCCTCTTGCTTGTCGAGATGCGGTTTCTCTTGCTCATGGACCACGACTCGAATTGGCCATCGGACCGCAGGCGGTCTTTCTCAATCTTGTCCCTGTCTTCCATTCAACGGGACATCATCTCCTCCTCCCTACCCTTCACGGGGCTGCCAAGCACATTTTCCTACGCCTCTCACTGCAACATTGCACCTATTTCGTGCACTGGTCACATCTTGATGCTCAGGGGTTGTGGTCATTCCTAGGTCGATCTGGATGTGCGAGGACGCTCATTTGTACAGGTGTGGTAATGTTACCCCGTTTGGGAACCATACGCAACAGACTGCTTGACTTGGTCCTTTGAGTTTTCCCGAGGTACGCTGCTTAGCTTAGCCCACCCTTCTCTAATGTAGTTGTTACTGAAAGTAGTTAAAATATAGAACTATTGATCAGAGTCGTCCAAACTTCGGTCAATCCCTCAAGCCACATGGTAACACACGATCCGTATACGGGACAACTTTCCAGCTCACACAAAAGCCGCTACCATGCTGCTCAAATTGCAGACACATCGTCTCGTGGCGCGACCAAGATTCACCCCCCTGATGGTGGTGCTGCTGCTTTCGTGTCTGCTGATATACGGACGTGGGAGGTTGTTGCCCAGATCTCTCGGCCTGCTGGATCATGTGCGCAGAAGACCAATTATCTTGCCGAGGCCAATGTCCGGTAAGTCTTCCAAATTCATGCGTGCGAATCGACTGACCTCCGTTTAGAGAGTTGGGACCAGATCCTAAGAGAGAGACAGCAGGAGTTTGAGAGAGAAGCAATGGCTCTAGAAAAGTAAGTGTAGCCCATAACCCGTTACATCGGCTGATCATTTTAGCGCAACGGGCGCCAATGAGATATACGGAAAGACGCTGAAAGACGTGGTGGTTGGTAATGTCTCAACCGCCATCTGCGCCGATGCTCTACGTCCGGCCAAGACCAATTTGACCTTCACTAACATTCAGCCCCTGGCACTCAACCCTTACCCATACCACCAGGAGTACTGGCAGTCTCGCCACGCCGAATACGTCCCCTGTATGGGCCCTGCAGGGACTCCGTTGGGAAATGTGACAGTTTTCGAAGGCCATTTGCGCGGCTTCCCCAATCCCGCCTTTGGGAGCTATGAACTGTTGGGCTTATCACTGGACGTTTGCTTTGAAAGAGAGACACGGATGGGCCCGTATGGGCTGGTGCCAGTTGTTGGCAAAGACGGAAAGAGGATCGACTGGGATAGGGTAAATTGGGGGGTACTACAAACCGAGTGCTGGAAAAGAAATGAGAAGCGTTTTCCATCGGAGCAGCAACTTGCCCGTCTGGCTCTGATGAAGGGCTTTTTCGCGAACCAAACTTTCAAGGCCAGGGAGGCTCGAACGGCCCTCCTTCTCCGCTCGTATACCGGAAAACATTACAGCGACAATGACAAGCAGGTTATTCGCTCTCTCATCACGGAATTATCTTTGCAGACTGGAGGCGAATACGAGGTTTTCTTGTTTCTACACGTCAAGGACGACACCGATATATGGGCCAGCGAGGAAATATACCAACAAGTCATCGAGACGCATGTTCCTTGCGAGTTCTGGAATATGACAATTTTATGGAATACGGAAAAGGTCAAGCAGGAATATCCCGAGCTTCCGTCCGACGCACTGCTGGTTCACAATAGCCAATTCTCACCGGTTCAGATATTTATGCAGGAGCACCAAGAGTTCGACTATGTCTGGAATTGGGAGATGGACTCACGAGTTATTGGCCATCATTATGATATCCTCAGCAAGTTGGCCAAGTTTGCACGGGAACAGCCACGAAAGGGCCTGTGGGAGCGCAATGAGCGCTATTATATCCCTTCGTTCCACGGTGACTACAATAAAGACTTTCGGAAGACGGTCGAGCAGCTCTACGCAGGCGATTCTATCTGGGGCGCCGCTCAAGTTCCAGTCGTGGGACCGACCGGCCCCGAGCCACCAGTGTCATCGGAGGATGACGATTACGAATGGGGAGTTGGCGAGGAAGCCGATCTCATCACGCTGTCACCGATGTTCAACCCGGTCCACAGCGACTGGATCTTGCGAGGCCAGATCTGGGGCTACGGGAACCGGGAGTTCGTGGGGGACCTCCCGCGCCGGGCGACCATCATCACCCAGGTACGGGCGTCGAGACGGCTGATGAATATCATGCATGCAGAGAACCTGCGCGGTAACCATCTGGCATCCGAGATGGTGGCCCAGACGGTAGCGCTGCTCCATGGGCTCAAGGCGGTTTACGTGCCGATGCCGGTGTTTTTCGACCGGCCTTGGGACGGCGCTCAGCTGGCGAGGTATTTCAACGGGGGTCCGAGGGGTGAGAGCGGCGGGTTCGGAAGTGCCATGGGATGGGGCCGGGAAGGCCGGTTTCAGGGGTCGACGTGGTATTTCAGGGCGGTCCCGCCTCAGCGTATGTATAACAACTGGATGGGGTATGAGGATACAGGGGTTGGTGGCCCGGAGTGGGAAGCGGAGCACGGGAGGCCTTGTCTGCCTATGATGATCTTGCATCCGGTCAAGGAAGTCGGACCGACGGAGAGGGGGTATTTGAGTGATTCCAAGTTGCCTTATTGATGACGGCCATTTAGACTAGACCAGACTATTGTTTAGCATTGGTGGAAGACCCTTTGAGACTATTAGGGATGTCATAATATCTGAAGGGGAAGCACTCAGCTAGCCAAGACTAGAGGACAGTTACCAACCGTTTATCAAGGAGGACTCTACAGAGTAACAGAGTATACTGGACGTACCAAAGTTCTAGCACATGTCGCTGGATCAGATTGCCTTTTCAAGAGCCATGATTCGCAAGCAGCACAGTGTATTATGCTGAGAATCTACAGACGAGACCCAAAGTATACTTACTCAAACCAACCCCCCAACCCCGTCCCTAGCGGTCATCCACCACATCCTCTCTCCCTTACTCCCTTATGTAAACTTGTAATACACCAAACACCAACCGACCTCGAATTCTTTTTCCCTGACCAGACCAAGCATCCTGCCTAAAAAGAAAAACGCTGACTAGACCTAAGTAAGGTAGGCCACCCTTTACCCTTTAGACTTAATTCTCCTGGTTTCCTTTTTTTCCCCGTCCGTCTCGCTCCCGCTCCCGCCCTCGATCAGATCGGATTCGATCGGATCAGAGACATACTTTTGATCGTCGCCCTACCTACCTTACCCAGCAACCTAGGTAGGTAGGTGAGGTACAACCATTTTATACGCGCGGTACCTGGACCCAGGACAGAGGACCCAGGACCCAGAATTTGAGACTAGACTGCTGTAACGCGGTTATACATTGTAAATCCTTCAAGTACTTTGTGTGTCTGTCGATGGAACACACACAATTCCGCCGCTGCCGCCGCCGCCCTCACGTGAGGTACCTGGGTATGATGTGAAGTCTGTACGGCCTGGGTATTTGCTGGTTTTATACCGCCCGCCCGCCCGCCGTTTCCTTCATGAATATATTTGGACGAATGGTTGCTTCAAAAGAGCGTTTTGATCATCCAGACTACCCTAGATCAGGTAGGGAGCCTGGGATGGGACGGGATAGGGTTGTCTGGTATCTTGTTTACTTCTTATCCCCACCCCAAAATTATATGTGTTCTGACGCGAGAACTGCCATCGATTGTCCGGTACGGTATGTATGCCGGTGGTGGTGTCCTGTAGTCGGCTGTTTGAGGGGTGGTGATATTGTCGGAGGACGAGTTTGTCCGGTTATTTAGCGCTGCAGCCTACCTTCATAATCACCGTCCACCATCTCCTGCGCGATGTTGTGAAATGCGTCGACCGTTAGCTCCTGCGCCAGGACGACTTGGATGGTGGTGGTCGTTGCCACGAGCAAGTCAAGCTTGAGGCGGTGCCGGTGCACGGCACGAATGATATGGCGCAGTAGAACCTCCATCGGAAAATGGCTGGTCGCGCGATAGGTAATGTCCACTGGTGTATCGGGGGCTAGGCTATTGACCGTGATGTCGACGGCAGGAGTGTCTATATCCTCTTCGTGGTCAATTAAAGTTACGTAGCTTTTCCTGCGGAGCGGCCGCAGGACTTGCGATCAAGGGGTCTTGGCTTCGCGGTACCAACCTCTTGAGTCGAGTTCAAGGTGGGGCGGCATATTGCTGGCGTTGGAGTCGGGGTTGTTGTTTACCTACTTGGATGAGAGGCTGAGCGGTGGAGGTGGTTATTCGTTTAAGGATGTTGATGATCAATGAGATTTGGGGAATGTTTTGACTTGGTGCGCCGTCTTTGTGTCGTTGGACTGATGATGTGATACGCCAGATACAAGTACAATACAACGCGAGGGTCGTTGATGGGTGGATGGATGGATGTATGGAGCGAAAGGGCGTAAAACAATCCGACTTTTATCCTGTCGTCAGACAGGTATTATCTTATTAACTTGGCTCTTGCTCCTGATAGAAGCTTCCGCCTCTCTTTCACTCCTGGCGAATTTTTACCGATTTCTTTTGAGTGCTTTTGATTGCAAGTGCCCGTTGCCATTAACAGAGGCAACTGCTGCGCATCTCAAGCTCCCTGCCCCCCGCCCCCGCTCCGCAAATGCGAGACGGTAGCTGCGGCGGCGTCGCATTTGCGGGATAGCTTGAGGGCGAGTGATCCGGGCACGCCGCATTTTGCTCCTCCACGGCCGACTCACCGCCTCTCTGCCGTGTGTGCTTACCTTGGGCCGGACGCCAGACCAGTATAAGACTTGGGCGGAAGACTACGAGCAAGACACTCAAGACCGAACCACCATCATACAGCACCTACCTCAACAAGACTCCGGAAAGAAAGAAAGGAAGCAATATGTCGGAAAAAGCATCGGCCCTCCTCACCCTCGCCCTCACCGACGTGACTACCCCCCTCCCCAAAGCCGACCTCATCGCCGCCTTGTCCTCCTCGCCCTTCATCCCCGTCGACGGCACCTTCAACACGCGCGACCTCGGCCAGCTCCCCGGCTCTAACCCGCTCCGGCCGGGCCTCGCCTTCCGCAGCGGCTCGCTCGCCGGCCTGGCGGAATCCGGCAAGGCCACACTTCGCGATGACCTCAAAATCCGCAAGATCTTCGACCTCCGCTCCGTCGCCGAACACGCGGCGCAGCCCGACCCTGCCATCGACGGCGTCGAGATCATCCCGACACCCTCGGGCGAAGCCGAGGCCGTCGTCGACCTAGCCGATTTCCTCGAGGGCAAGGGCGAGGCGGGGTACGCGAAGATGTACACAGAAGTGCTGCGGCTGTATCAAAACGGCCTAGCGGATATCCTGCGACATGTGCGTGACTTCCCCGGAGAGCCGTTCTTGTTTCATTGCAATGCCGGACGGGACCGGACGGGCGTCGCGGCGGGCATGCTGCTGGGGCTCGCCGGCGCGGATGAGGATACCGTGGTGCTGGATTTCATGCTCTCGCGCATCGGGACGGAGCCGGCGCGGGAGATGTTGTTGAAATTTGCGATGCACGGGGCGGGCGTCGATCGGCTTGATACGCCGGGGTTCTATAATTTGTGTTCGCTTACGAAGGAGAGTTGGAAGGCCTTTGGGGAGGCGTTGGGGAGCGAGTTTGGCGGATGGGAGGGCTACGTCACGGGGACCTTAGGGTTCTCTCGGGAGGATTTGGAGACGATTCGGAAGAATCTGAGAAGGTGAGGTCATTTCACTTTGGGCTGAGTGTTTCTGTGAAGCATACGTAGATACACGGCAGGCACGTGGTAGAGTACGAATAAGGTGTGGTGTTGGCTGAATGGAGGATGGAGTTCGGAATGACATCATTGGGCGGGCGGGTGCGTTTGTTTGGAGAGTGGGATGGTGGGGCACGCCAATGACATAGGGCGGGAACGGCAACACCCGACCTGGTTCGCTGGTCCCTTTGTGCATCATCAGGGTCTTGGGGCCTCAGCAGGTTTTGGTCGGGTTGTGGCTTGATGTCATAAGGGGCTGTGTTATAGAGGTAGGAGAGGTAGAAATGATGTATAAAAGAACGGCTTGTCTTTCTCGTCCTTGAGATTGGTAGCATCATTAAATTAGATCCAGAATCAGAACCAACCCAAACATCAAACTACTTCAAACTCAAAAATCTTTTCACAAAAGACAACCAAAATGCCTCTTCTCACAACCCGCCGCCACCATCACACTACCACCACCACGACGGCCCCTCGCCGCCGCGGCTTCTTCGGCCGGTACGGCGCCACGCCTCGCTCGAGGCCGGTGCACACGACGCATACTCCCGTCGTCCACCACCACCAGAAGCGCCATGCCACCATTGGCGACAAGATCAGTGGGGCTTTCTTGAAGCTCAAGGGTACCCTTACCGGGCGACCTGGACAAAAGGTTTGTACCTCCCTCCCGTACCGATAGACAGTAGGAAGCAGGACGCTAACACTGATGGGATAGGCTGCCGGTACCAGACGGATGCACGGCACTGACGGTCGTGGATCGCACCGTCGGAGAAGATTCTTTTAGATTTCCTTAGAAGAGGGTGGTTGATTTGACTTTTAGCGATGGGTGTACGATGACAGTGTAGAGCATGGGATTTGGGCGGGATGATACCAACTGTTGCGGGAGCGTGGCCCATATAGGCTGTATACGTATCATGGCGTTTGGTTGTGGCATTTGGCCTTCATGAATGAATACTTTATACCCCTGATTGTCTCGTTATCCCCGTGTCTAGGTAGTTGTGCCTATGATTGATTTGCATCCTGTGATTTATGAGCCTTGAAGCCAGCCTATGAGCTTTGTTTTCGTCGAAGAAATAGGTAGGTGATGAGGGTCGGTGTTTGTACTTCGTAGCTGATTCATTCGCTGTTTTTCTGTACAGCAAACATTAACCGTGAGAACTTGATGTTCAGGAACGGATCATCACACTTCTGTCAAGATGGACCTAGCTATGTAGTCGGGAGTCGCAGGCCACTTCTTATAAGATGACCATCTTTACAAAGACGCAGTACAAAACGGCATAGATAGACCGTAGAAACCTATCCATGGTGGTTCATTAACGGCGCAGGCGATCAATTTGAAAGCGATGGGTTTGATCTGATTCTGCTGTTCCGCTGACCCTTTGGCAAGCAGAACAAACTGTTTGTAGTGCCAGTGTATCATGTACAAACGCTGCCATTGAAGCTATTCCATCGGAACCTGCACGCATCTAAGTGAATCCACATCCAATTTTCAACAGGGGTGATATAGTTTAGCTTTGATAGTGATATCCAGAACAGCTGTGCTAGTCGAAAATAGGTCTTGTTCGGACAGAAAGTTAACAGCTGTTAGAGCACTCCGTTCTCCTTCCTCCTCACCAGCATTCCCCCCTACCCCTCGCGCAAATAACGGTCCATGACCCAGCAAACACCATGATTCCATCCAACTGGCCGATCGCCGAGCGTGAAGTCGTTTGCTTCTTCCAAGTGCGTGCCCTTCATGGGGCTGACGATGCCGGCGGCGTAAATCACGACTCTCCTTCGCAGTCGGCGCCGATGAGGTTGAAAATCCTGCTCTTCACCAGCGGAAACAACGCTTTCTTCCCCATCTTCCACCTCGTGAACGACTTCAACAACAGCAGATGGCACCATCACATCTGACACCACCAAGCCTCGAATACCTGATACTCAACGAGAGCACCGCAATCATGTCTTCCACCCAGATCCAGAAGAATGTGGCCAAGAACTTTTCGGACCGGCCAAAGACGCACCACATCACGGGTGAGCCCTGTGCCGGCCAGGACAAGACGACTGCCAAAGAGACATCAGCGACTCTGCCTGGATCTGTCGTCCCCCCTCCCCCCCAGAACCAAGCCCGAGGACACGAGCGAGACAGCTGCGGCAGTAACGAGACCATCTGGCCAGTGTTCACGGCCACGGCCATGACCGTCACGAAAGCCAAAGCTGTCCTCAGCGAGGTTCGGTCCGGCCCGGCGAAGCGACTCGGGCGGGAAGGGGGGAAAGAGGACGAAATAAGAAAGAAGAGGCATGCGGCGCCGTCGCTAGGCCAGCTCGAGGAAATGGGCAGACAGCTGCGGGACGCCCTTCCCGACAAAGCATCAGAGTGACGCTGATGCAAAAGTCACAAATCCCAGGTAAGCAACCCGCATCCATACGCTGCTACTCCTGAAGTCGGACGGATTATTTACTCTAACAATTAATTCAGGGGCTATCTATAGTTATCGTCGCGGCAGGCAACCTTAGCTCAGCTCGCTGCACGCTCAGCGCCTCAGCCAGCCACAGCGGGGTCCTGCAGAGCCTCGGCCCCCATTAACAATTGTCGGTCGCTCATTGGCGAATTGGCCCACCCAGAAGGGCACTGGAACGGCCCCTCCGAACCGAAGCCGAACCGTGTGTCGTCTGACGGGAGCGGGTCGCATGCCACTGCAGATGCCATCTTTTCTCCCGGAGGCGAAATCTTATTGATTATATCCAGAGACGGCCACCTATCCCGCACCGCCCGTCCTGCGGACCCCCGAGACCAGAACCCGGAACCTGCTCCGCCGAAATAAAAGTCATTCGCTAGCTCGCCTCCTCCTGTCGATTCGTTTTGTTCTCGTCGTCGTCCGAGTCATCCATCAAAATGTCGTTCTCAAGCCTTGTTCAGGATCTGACACTTCGCGACTCAGCTCCGCGGAGGCGGGGTGAGGCGTCAGCAGCTTCAACCATTGACGACCGCACCTCGCGCGCGTCGCTCGTCTCGCGCGCCATGTCCTATACCAGCACGGCCGCAACGAGCGTCAGCATCTCGGGTGATATCTCGAGCCAGCTGCACAGCGGGTACAGCCACCCGCTCGCTCGCTCCTGGCAGGCCGAGCGCCAGCTCACCAAGGTAATTTATTCTCGTCTTCACATGGGAAGCGAAGCTAACCGTTGACCAAGTCCATGCTCATCTACCCGCTCTTCGTCTCGGACCAGGACGACGAGGAAGTCCTCATCCCCTCCCTCCCGAACCAGCACCGCCGCGGCCTCAACAAGCTCGTCCCCTTCCTCGAGCCGCTCGTGGCCAAGGGCTTGCGCTCCGTAATCCTATTCGGAGTCCCCCTGAAGCCGGGCATGAAGGACGCCCTCGGCACCGCGGCCGATGACCCGGAGGGCCCCGTGATCCGGAGCATCCAGCTGCTGCGCCAGCGCTTCCCCAGTCTCTACATCGTTGCCGACGTCTGTCTGTGCGAGTACACGTCGCACGGTCACTGCGGCATCCTGCGCGAGGACGGCAGCCTCAACAACCAGTGCTCGGTCGATCGCATCTCGGACGTGGCGCTGGCCTACGCCCGCGCCGGCGCCCACTGCGTCGCGCCCTCGGACATGAACGACGGGCGCATCCGCGCCATCAAGCTGAAGCTGATCGATGAAGGGATCGCGCACAGCGTTACGCTCATGTCGTACGCCGCCAAGTTCTCGGGCTGTCTGTACGGGCCGTTCCGCGACGCCGCTGGTTCTGTGCCTTCGTTTGGAGACAGGCGGTGCTACCAGCTGCCTCCTGGGGGTAGGGGACTTGCGCGCAGGGCTATCGTGCGAGATATCAACGAGGGCGCTGACATTATCATGGTCAAGCCGGCGGGGCAGTATCTTGATATCATTAGTGATGCCAAGGAACTTGGTCGCGACCTGCCCATTGCTGCGTACCAGGTTAGTGGCGAGTTTGCCATGATCCATGCGGGTGCCAAGGCGGGCGTGTTCGACCTGCGCGCGATGGCGTTTGAGAGCACAGAGGGTATTCTTCGGGCGGGAGCGACCATTGTGGTGAGCTACTTCGCGCCCGAGTTTTTGGATTGGCTATCCGATTAGATGGCTATCGGGGGCGGGTTGAAAAGGCGTGTTGAGGGGATGGGTCTGGCATGGTGTTTGGCGTTTTTGATTTGCCATGGGATTTCCGAGGGGGTTTATATGCAAAGGGCTCAGGGCAAGACATACAGTATAGAGCGACGACATGATGGTGGCGGCAGTGGATCGGACAAAAAGCATTGCAGATACTACTATTACGGTATATGAAGGTATACCTATGGGTCTTTCTACCTCACCTCTTGAATTGACTTGCTGAATTCCGGTATATCGTTTGGCTGAGACATTGTTCTTGGGCCGTGGTGTTGACAGTGACCAGCTATGCAGCTGAACCCGGGCCATGTCGTTGAGAGGCGACTTGACGCGGATGCAGCGAGATATTTCTGGATCTCACCAGATGTTGCCTTCCGCTGCCGCAACCTTTCGAGTCAGAGTTGCTCCCGGTTCTCGGTCATGTTTATTCTAGGTCCCTCATCCGGCGTCTTACACCGTATACTTTATGCAGCCTTGCTCTAAACCCGGGGTCTGTAGTTCTTCAGGGGCGGAATCTTCGACAAGACCGAATTGCGAAGCCATCATCCCGAGCCTTGAGAGTGGTCCGTATAACACGACCACGCTCTTTTTTTCTGTTTTGAAGTCGACCATATTTTTCCCTGGGTTCTGATACATATCATCGAACTGCCGCCTTAGTCTTTTGCATGCTATTCCTTGCTCTGGCGGTTGATGGAGTCCCCGACCTGATGGCCCTTTCGCCTTGAATACCAACTTCTAGTTACATATTCTCTCAGAGATAGCCTCTTCGGGAATGGAAAGTCTCCCCTTGTATCTACCAAGGTATTTCAAGTCTAAATCCAGGACGCCTCTCAGCTCAGAGGTTGATTTCAGAAAATGAACCACGCGGCGACAAGAAACACTCCCAGCTACGAAGAACCCACCATGCTGCTGTCCGAGAAGCCGCCCTCGGACATCGAGAACGAAGCCGGCCGCGTCGACATCTCGACCAGGCTCTCCCCCTCCCCCTCACACTCCCCTCCGACCCGTTTCCCCCGACCGATCACCCACCTAGTATCCAGGACCATCCTCTTCCTGATCCCCAGCTTCCTCCGAACCCCCCACCACCCGCCACCGTCCCATCCAACAAGCCACCTCGACGGCCTGCGCGGCCTCGCCGCCCTGATAGTCTTCCACTGCCACCTCTCCTACACAACCTTCCTCATCGCGCCCGGCTACGGCTACCAATACCCGCTCAACACCAACCCGCTCAAACTCCCCCTCATCCGCCTGCTCTACTCCGGCCCGCCCATGGTCTGCCTCTTCTTCGTCGTCTCGGGCTACGCACTCAGCACAAAACCCCTGCGCCTCCTACACACCCACACCCACCACGCGACCTCATTCGCCCCCACGTTGTCCTCGCTCGTCTTCCGGCGCTCCATCCGCCTCTTCCTCCCGCCAGCCATCTCCACCCTCCTGATCGTCGCCCTCCTCCGCGCCGGCCTCTACGAACACACCCGCCCCTTCGCGACCTCTTCCCACTTCCTCCGCAACGTCCACGAGACGCACTACCACCGCCTCCCGTCCCTCGCAGACCAGCTCGCCGACTGGGCCCGCACCCAGTGGGACTTCATCCACGTCTGGGACTGGAAGCCGTACGGCGGCAGCAACGGGATGGACGTGCACCTCTGGACGATCCCGGTCGAGTTCCGCTGCAGCATGCTTTTATTTTTGTCTCTTCTCGGCACGGCCTCGCTGCGTCCCACCGTCCGCCTTTTGGTCGTTGTGTTCCTCGCGACATTCTGTTATTTTCATGGGCGGTGGGACATGCTCCTCTTCTACGCGGGCATGTTCCTCGCCGAGGTGGACAACATGCTGCTGCTGCTGCTGCCCGTCGTCGTCGTCCCCTTTCCCCGCGCTGCTTCTTCTTCTTTCGCCGGCGCCGACGATGATGACGATGCCGACAAGAAATGGATTCCGATCAGCTTGGTAGGGTTGTACCTCATGTCGCAGCCGGATCAGGGGTCAGACGCGACGCCGGGGTGGGTGCGGCTCTCAGAATTAATTCCGGAGTGGTGGCCTGGGGACGACAGACATCGCTACTTCCAGTGTTTCGGGGCCGTGGTGTTTGTCGGGGCCGTGGGCCGGTCGCCGGCGTGGCGGCGGATACTCAATTCGGGCGCGGTCCAGTATCTCGGGAGGATCAGCTATGCCATGTATCTGATGCACGGTCCGGTGATGCACACACTGGGTTATGCCGTGCAATGGGCGGTGTGGACGGTTGTCGGTACCGACGGGTTGGCGTACAATCTAGGCTTCGCAGTGTCGGCCCTCATTATCATCCCGCTGGTGGTGTGTATTTCCGATATCTTCTGGCGGGCCGTAGACGCCCCAACCGTCCGGTTCGCCAAGTGGGTTGAGAGTAAATGCGTCGTTCATGAGTGAAATGAATTCTCATAGAAAAAACAAAACAAAAGAAAGTGTATATATATATTTTCCGAACCCTCTCTCCCCCCGGGGAAATCATATCCCCCGTAACCTTGAATTATCCCTCTCCTCAATAGGCTTATACCTCTCCGCCAGCACCTCCTCAACACCCTTCTTCATAACGCTCTCGTCCTTCTCATACCTCTCCCCCAGCGCCCGCTCAATCTCCGACACGTGCAGCAGCTTCGCATCCAGCCGCGAATCCGCCTTCTCCTCAGCCAGATACACCGCCGCCTTCGCCCTGCCCACCAGCTCCTTCGTCTTGCCGACCACACCCGCCACATCCTCTCTTATCTGCGACGCCGTCCCGCGCACGCCCTCCTTGAGCCTGTCCGTGTCGGGCATATGCACGGAAGGAGGAGCGGGAACAGGAACCCGCGCGGCGACATCTCGCACCCGCGCCTCGGCGTCGTCGCGCGCGGCCGCCCAGTCGCGCGTCTGCGCCCAGCGTACGGCACCTTCGATCTCGGCGTTCCACCGGTCCTTGGCTGCTTCGATGAAGTGGCCCCTGCGGCGCGCCGCGAGTTCTTCCCGCGAGGGCGGGTAGAGGATGGCTTCTTCTTCTTCTGGGGTCGTTGGGGATCGTGATGAGGGGACGAGGGTGTTGAGCACGCGGGTCTGCGCGCGCAGGATGTCGGACTGCGTCCTGCGGTTACGGTCGTGGGCTGCTAGGGCGAGGTAGGTTAGGCCTAGGGTTACTGTGACGCCACCTGTCTTTTTGGGGAGTTAGTTTTTTTTGTTTGTGTTTGTGGGAGGGGGAGGGTGAGGTCATACGAAGCCCGTTGCGAAGCCCATTTTCGCGGTGGTTTGTGGCTGGCTTGCTGAGGTGGTGTGAGGTGAGCGATTTGGACGATGTGGTTGCCGTGCCACGGAGAGGGCAAACTCGAGGTTATGATTGCTTGGATAGCTTCGAGGTAGCTGTACCGTGCCCCATATGACCTGAATCAATATCCCCCAAAGATTAAAGGAGCTATCAGTAGCTTTGAGTGACGTAGGAGTTGGTGTTGAAGCTCGCAGGTCCGGGACCCCTGCAGGTTGGGGTGGACTTAAAAGTGGAGCGGCCGCGGGAATTGACCAGTCAAATCTGTCATGGGCGCGTCTTATCGGAAGATTCCGAACAGGAACGACTGCAGGCGTTGCAAAGCTCAAAATTTGGGTCACCACCATACAAATCGACCACGACGATCCAGCCTATACCGCGACCCCGCCGCCCAACTCGACCGACTGGCCGACCGCGATATAGAGAGACAAAATGGCCGGCGGCCTGCAAAAGTACCGCCACCTCGGCCGCGACTCGGCGCATCGCCAGGCCCTGCTACGCAACCTCGTCACGTCACTCATCAAGAACGAGTCAATCCACACGACGCACCCCAAAGCCAAAGAGGCCCAGCGCCTCGCCGAGAAGCTCATAACGCTCGCCAAGCGCAATAACGAGACCGCAAAGCGAAAAGCCCAGGGCATTCTCTACGTATATCTTCCCCTCCCTCCCTTTCCTTATACCTACCCCCCTAAAAAGTACTAACCCATGGCTTTTTAGACACCCGACGAACTCATGCCCAAACTCTTCGGCGAGCTGCGCGAGCGCTACGCCGACCGGCCGGGCGGGTACACGCGCGTGCTCCGCACCGAGCCCAAGGACAAGTACTCGCAGGCGCCGTCGGCCATCCTCGCGCTCGTCGACGGGCCGCGCGACATGCGCTTCGCCATGACGGCGGCAGCCGTGGCGCGCGACCGCGCGCTCGGCAAGGAGCACACCGACATCACGCACATGAACGTGGACAAGGTGACCAAGTTCCGCAAGAACGGGCAGAAGGAGTTCGAGGACATGGTGGCCAGGATCCAGACGTTGAAGACCAAGTCTCCTTAGTGTCTCTTCAATTCTGTAAAACCTGTAGGACTAAAAATGTGTTGCTGCATTGTATCATAAACGGAGTTCGGGGAGTGGTGGGCTTTCATGTATTGGTTTTAGATATTGGGAATTAGGACTGTAAATAGAAAAAGGAGGCTAGCAAACGACAAAACGCCTAGAACTACACAAAGTCAAACGTGTCCCCCTGCTCCGAAATCATCTTGGACACCCGCTGGCTGCCCACAATCTTCTCCAGCTTCATCATATCATAGCGCGAAAACATGACCTTGACGGTCCCCTGCCCCGGCTCCATCAGCAGCGACTGCTCGCTCTTCTGCAGGTACCCCCCGCAGATCTCTTTATAAAAAATCGGATTGTCCGGCAAGCCGTACATAATCACTTTTCGGACTCCCTTAATCTGGTACCGCCGGAAATGGTGCGCCCGCTCCGTGTACAGCAGCACGCGGTGGCGCCCGTTCAGGAAATGCGACCGCGCCCGCGACGCCTCGGGCACGTCGGCGTACTCAGAGATGGTGCCGAAGGTCAAACTCTCGGCCGCCGGGTTGTTGGCGAAGTAGTTGCGCACGCGCACGAAGTCGAGGTACGACGGGATGAAGACGAGCACCCCCGAGACGTCCTTGGGCCGCTTCGCGAGCGACGGCAGCACCGCTTTCGTGAAGTAGTCGAAGCGCGCGTCCGGCTCGTGCGCGACCGACATGACGTCGAACCGGCTGAAGGTCTGGCGCGCCTTGACGCCGAGGTGCTGGATCACGCCGGGGCTCGCCTCCTGCAGGCGAACCTTGCCGGCCCAGTTGGCGCAGTGCGTCCGGACGAGGTTGGCCAGCTCGGGCGTGTTGAAGGCGCTGAAGACGACGGTCTGGCGGAAGTTTTTGGCCTGGTCGTCGAGGTACCAGCTGCGGATCCGGCTGAAGTCGCAGCCGTGCGAGTCGCGCGGCTGGATGTTGAGGTGCTCGAAGACGTACTCGACGTGCTCCCAGTTCTGCATGAGCAGGGCGTCGGCCTGGTCCACGATCACCATCTCGATGGAGCTCAAAAAATCAAAATCCATCTTCTTGTCCTCTTCCGACCCGATGGCCATGCGGAGCCCGAGCGGGCTGCCAAAGATGATGTCCGAGTTGTAGAACTGGGAAAAGTACTTGATGGTCTTGCGTGTGAATTTGAGACCGAGCCGGAACATGTCGTCGTCGTTGCCGGCGAACAGGTCTCGAAAGTCTTCGGGCTTGTCGTCCGAGAACTTGGACATCTTCTCGACGTACGAGTCGTCGAATCGTTTCCTGTTCTCCTGCTGGTCCGGCTCGCAGATGGCACAGATCATTTCCACCATCTTGACGCACGACTGCCTCGTCGGTAGGATCATAAGCACTTTGGGTCGCGTGAAACCCTGATCCCTCAGCTCGAGATCGGCACCCGGATTGCGGGCTAGTTTGTTGTTGTTCTTGATAACGCGATCCCGTGTCTTGAAAACGTGGTTGAGAGCATGCAGACATGCCATCCTCCTCACACTCTGTCCCCCAGAGACGGTACGGTTGCAATATAGCAGATCCTGGTAGTTGAAGAGATATGGCGCTATCGTCTGTTCGACAGCGTTGAATTTGGCGTGTTTCGATTCCATCGATTCCTTCAGTTTTTTCTTGAGGTTGAGATCGGCGACGCCCGATATTGGTTTGGGCGCTATATCTGGATCGCCTACATCAGGAGAACTGAGCAGAACTCTTGTCGATTGAAGCGCAGTCCGTTCTGTCCGCCATTTCCCCTCCTGTGCTGCCTTCACCTTCGGTCCGTAGACGTCCTCCTTCGGGTCAGCAAAATGCACCTCGAACGGGTCGCTGGCGTCGATGTCGTCGTCGTCATCTAGTAAATCTTCTGGAGGCGCATCCACTGGGTTCTCCTCGGGCTCGTCAACATGGTCAACATCCTCGTTCCCGTCCGGGACATCGTCTGTCGTGACCTCTGGTTGTGGTTTGGACTCTGGTGCTGCTTCATCCGTGGCCGTGTGGTCAAGTTTCCGCCTTTTCGCCTTGTGTGGCGCGCTTTCAGCTAAGCTCTTGACCAAACTCAGGTAGTGTTGACCGGCGGGCACAGGCTGGTCCTCATCGTCGTCGTCCTCATCCGAGTCCTCCTCGGGTTGCGATTCGTCTTCTGATTCCCGACCATGTTTCCGGTCATCCTCGGACCCCCTGGATCTGTCAGCAGCTTGCCAAGAACCCAGATGGAAATGTGTACTCTTCGCTGTCCTCCAATCTCGCGGCATCGAATCGCGAACTCCGTGGCTGGGAGGGTGCCGTCTTTGCTCTCCCTCTCCCTCTGCTGCTTCCTCTTCCTCTTGCGCCTCCTCGTCCGCGGAATGCGCCCCTAGATCCTCCGCGACTACCTGCACGGCCCCTCGGTCCCATATTGATCAGTTGTTGGGAATGCGCACCTACTGGGGTTTTGCGCTGAGTTTCCTGGGAATGCGATCAACCAGAAAAAAAAAGTTGAACTTCTTCAGCCTTGCCGCAGCAAGCCACACTTCTGCCCCGCCATAGCCTTGCACATGCTCTTATCGGGCTTATCTTAGCGCACGCACAACGAACGTGGTCCCGCATTTCCAGCAAAACCAAAAATTACTCCACGGCGGGCGGCGTGAAAGGGACGACTGGGAACTAGTTCAAAGGAAACCGTGACGGGTTTTTCCAGGCGCCACCCTCGGCCAAGTCGACCACCTCACCATTTGCGTCTGCACTTCCCCAGTCCACTCCTTTCTTCGCTTACAACCACCGCAATCATGGCTGTCGAGCAAGAACATTTCGTGCACCTCTCGAGGCCGCTTGCGCCAGCCCTCCTGGGATACAGCGCCAGCTCTGCCCCGCTCACCGTCAACATCCAACCTCAGGTGTGCACCCCTCCTCCCCTCCCCTCCCCGGTTACCTTCCCCGCCGAGTCCCTCGTCCACTGCTAACACATCACCCCGAATCAGGCGGTTTTCTCCATCCTTGACCATGCCGTCCGCCGAGACATTCGCGACACGCAATCAACCCGGGTGATCGGCGCGCTGGTGGGCGTGCGCAGCGAAGATGGCTCCGATGTCGAAGTCCGCAGCACCTTCGCCATCCCACACACCGAGAACGAAGACCAAGTGGAGGTGGATGTCGAGTACCAAAAGAACATGCTCGCCCTGACCCTCAAGGCGTCGCCACGCGAGACGCTGCTGGGCTGGTACACGACTTCTCATGAACTTAACTCGTTCTCAGCCCTCATCCAAAACTTCTTCGCCTCGCCCGACACGGGTACCTTCCCGCACCCCGCCGTCCACCTGACCATCAGCACCGACGCCGGCGCCGCCATCGAGACCAAGACGTACATCTCAGCCCCTGTGGCCGTCAACGCCGAGCGCGCCGCCGAGTCCTGCCTCTTCATCGAGGTCCCCCACCGTTTGCTTTTCAGCGACGCAGAGAAGGCGGCCTTGGGTTCCGTGGCCGCCGCCGCTGAGGCCCCGTCAGATGCCCGCGCGGCCCCGATCGTCTCGGACATCGAGGGCCTGACGAACTCGCTCGACACGGTCTCGGACCTGCTCGAGCGGGTGAGCGCCTACGTCTCAGAAGTCCTCGACGAGGAGCGCGACGGAAACCAGGCCCTCGGCCAGTATCTCATGAACGCGCTCTCGCTGACGCCCAAGGTGTCGGGCGCCCAAATCGAGCACGACTTCAACAACCACATCCAGGACGTGCTCATGGTTTCGTACCTTGCCAACTCGATCCGCACCCAGATCGACCTCGCCCAGCGTTTGGCTACGGCGCCCCTCGTGGGTGGCGACAAGGATGCGGCGGACAAGGCCAAGGAGGGTGAGGAGGGAGGAGCCGGCAAGGGCGAGGGTGGCCGGGGTGGTCGCGGCGGGAAGCGGGGAGGTCGCGGGGGCGGGAGAGGCGGTGGTCAGCCGAGGGAGCCAAGGGAACCCAGGGAACCGGTGGATTAAATGAAAAAAAAGAATATTCCGATGACATGAGTTCTTTTTCCACCTTCCAGCCGGTTCATCGTCAGTCAGCCACTCTGCCATTTGGACATGACCAGAATAAGACATGGGTAACAATCTCACGTCTGCGGGAATGGAATCAAAAAAGGGATGGAGAGGGAGGTTCCGATTTTGTCTTGGGCGTTTACAGCATTGTCACTTAGACGAGCGGAGAGACATGGGAATAGGGCAGCAGGGCAGGCAGGCAGTTGACAAGCAAGTCAGTCGGTTAATCGGACGGACAGACAGGCGAATAAACAATTCAAAAAGCTGTAATGAATATTCCTGAGGGCCTTTTTTGTCCACTTTATTCTAACCTGTAGTTCTAATCCGTGATCCGTAAAGTTTGATTCCCCATCGACTACCCTACCAAATTTGTGTAAATGTGACTGTAACCTCGTTTAGTTCTATGACATTGTCACTTGGGTCTTGTAGAACTAGACGGGCTGAGAGACATGGGGACAAGACCGTCTGTAAGCCAGTCAGAGAGACAGAGAGGCGAATGAATGTAATAAATAAATAAACATAAGAATAAAAAGATGTAATGAACGTTCGCGATGAGGACCTCCCTCCCCGTTCCCCGTTGGTATTCACCATCTAGTCTAACTAGGTAACCCCTGTGATAACCTATCCATTCGTAGGAGGACTCCCCTCATTAAGCAGGTAGAGTTACCTTAGGTCTTCCGTTCACGGCAGCCGCTCAAGTAGTCCGGACCTATCTTGGCACTATTGACCACTCTTGAGTTGAGCTGTGTGTGAATTGTGAATTGTCACCATGATTGTGGGTGGTGGTGGCATTGCGGTTATTTCTTTCTTTCTCTCCTCCTTTCCACAACCCCTGGAAGAGAAGGAGAAAGAAAAGAGGGAGAGAGGAGGTATATGATGAGAATTTATTCATCGCCTAGCAAAACAGTGATTTTTATCCTCGCAACCAGCGGTGGATCGGGGAGAGAGGCTACAGAACGATAAAAACACTGTCTGCTGCAGGCGCCTCGGACACACGCGTGATTTACCAAACTAAACACCACCTCTCAATGTTCCGTACCGGTTAGCAGTACCCCGTAAACTACTCCTTAAACGCCCAGATGCAATGCCCTCTGAACCGTTACGCCTCATGTCTTCCCCTACATTTCCTCCAGTTTGTATCCATCGTCCCCTCCAACTTCGCCACCACTTCACCCTTGAATTCCCCTAGGTAGGCTTCTGCGGTAATGACGCAGGGTTCCCATAGTTGGGTAGATGCCCAAACCCCTGGCCTGCCGCCCCCTGTGGCACCATAGGCTTGTTAGGTATATGAGGAGACACGTTAGGCGGCAGATGCTGCGGGCCCATGGGCGGTTGCGGCGGCCCGGGATGGAACTGCGTCAGCGAGTTATTCGAACCCTGTCTCGCCATGGGAAACGCTACCGGGCCGGACTGATAACCCGGCGGCAGCATGGGCGGCTGCTGAAAGGCGCCGAAGCCCAGGTGGGGAGACTGGAACTGTGGGCTGCCGTGGTGTGGGCTCGCATTCCCATAAGGGTTCGGTGCCGGCGGCATAGGGGCCATGCCACCACTGGTCGGAACAAATGTCTGGCTTTTGGGGTTGAAATTCTGCCGCGAATAGCTGCCCGGAATCGGATGTTGGCTCTTAGGGTCGTTGGGATTGGCATTAGCAGGCAACTGCCCATAGGCGTACGGAATCACGGCAGGCGTCGGGCTCCCGCGGGTTGGGGGAAATGCGTTGGGGTTGTAAGACTGTTGGGACCACGCCTGCTGCGGTACGTTCTGCGGCGGCATCCCGTTTGGAACCGGCCGGAGGGCATTAGGCGCAGGGCCAGGAAACGGCGCGGGTATGGGAGGGTTCGGAGGCTGGTATGCCTGTGGCTGCGCCGGAAGGGGCTGCGGCGCCGCTGCCGGAACGGGATACTGGTACTAGGTTAGCACATGTGCCTTGAGGCAGGCTGTTTAGCTTACTGCTCCGTAGTTGGGATATTGAGGAGCATAGCCGTTGTTCGGCAGCATGGGAGGATAACCTTGGTTGGGTGGGTATGCCGCTGGAACCCCTTGAGGAAACTGCTGCGGGAACTGCGCATTGTAGGCAGCGCCGTTGGCAGGGAAGTACTGAGGACCCGCTGCTGCCCAAGTAACCTGCTGGGGACCAGACCACACAACATACTGGGATCGAGAGTCAAAGCTTTCCGAATCATCTCGGCGTTGCTTATTAGCCTTTCGCTTGCCGACGTTGGACTTATCCTTGGCGGACACGGAGCTGGCCCTAGATACTCCGTTTGCATCGCCATCTGCTTGGTGTTAGCATAGTTTTCCAAATTCCAGAATCCTACAAGAAACTGACCTGATGTGGCGTTCTCCGTCGTCTCCAGATTCCCAAAGATGCGCTGTCTAGCTTTGTTGTACGCTTCCTCACGCTCTTCCCGAGTAAGCCTAGGCCAATGTTAGCGAAAATCTGGAGGCGGACCTCCAAGACTTACTTCTCCTTGGGGATATTCTTGTCCTTTGAGTCACTTCCAACCTCGGAGGTCGGCTTGGACGGGCTGGCACTGGTGGTAGCATTCTCGCCATCCCCGCCACGTTTCATGATCTTTCGAGGCAAGACAGCAGGACCGGGCGAGCTGCTCGTCGACGTATTGGTAGCGATGCTGGATAAGGAGGGCGGAATTCTACAGAAAGGGGTTCTAAAAATCCGAACCGCACCGGCATCCGGCTCAAATGAATGCGTCATGTGATAATAATCCGCCAGCTTGTGCGTCAACATGCGGCAGAACGAGTTGCTCGGCGGCAAATCCATAAAGGGTTCCCTATAGGAGACCGTATTAGCTTGACCTCGAGAGTAGGACGTGGGTGGGTGCCTACTTTGAATCCTGTACAAATTCAATAACTTGTTGCTCCAATCTCAGCAGGAAGAGGCGGTCCTTGGAGGTACGCATCGCCTCGAGAAGCTTCTCGTCGGGATTCTGGCTCAAATATCCTGTAACGGCCAGAGATTCGGGTGCTGTAACGCCGCCGGCCAGGGCCGGCTTCGAATCAGGGAGAGGATTCTTGTCCGAGCTCCCGCTTTGAGGCGTAGCGATGCCGGGACCGTGCGATCCGCCTGCCACATGTGTGGCCAGAGGTGGCCGCAAAGGCATATCCCCGATCTGGATGCTTCGAAAGCGAGCGGCGAGGTCGGACCCCATGCGCGATGGGATATATGACCCGCGGACCGAGAACGCATCGTCATCCTCCGCCGCAGCCTTGACACTGGCGCTGTCATCCGGCCGCAAAGACTCCTTCTCGTCCAGGGCGAATGTGGTGCCGGATGTGATGCTCTTGCCGTCAAGGCTCGGAGGCTTGGTGCCCAGCTCGGAACTTGAATCGGCTCTCTGCGAAGTATCGTCCGAGGGCGTTTGGCTATTGCTCAACTTTCCCGGCCTTTCGACGCTACTCGAAGATCCATTGACAATCAGGCTCGGTGCCTTGGTTTCTACCTCGAGACTCTTCACCTCGACGGAATCCTTGTTGTCTTTGCCTAGGCCCAGCTTGGCTACCCTTTCGGCTTCGGTGGAGTCATCCACGGCCTTCGGCAGATGCGAAGCGACGGGGACCATATCAGGGACAACGGCCGCATGGGCAGCCGAACTTGTTCGGTTGGGTTCGCCTTTCTCTCGAGCAGCTGCCGGGCCGGAAGATCGTACAATGGGAGCGATGGCTGCAAAATCCTTGGGCGCCGAGGCCGCAGCCACCTAAGAAAGTATGTCAGGACAAGCCACAGCAGAAAGGGCATCTTTGTCGGCATACCTTTGCAAACGAGGGTTTCTTCCTATCATTCGGCATAGCGGGAAGAGTCGCCATGATGCAGAACAAACCCGATCAGGCGCAGTCGGGTTGGGGAATATGGCAGGAGACGGAGCCCAGAAATGGCACGAGCGGAACGAGTCGCCAGGTCAACTTCGCAGTCGACCCCGAAAAAAACCAGGCCGTGGAAACCAGGATCAAGAAACAAAACGGAGAACAGCGGACCGGAGCGATGGGAGAGTGCCGGTGATCATGGTCATGAGCTTGGGGATTCTTTCCTGCGATGGGTGCCTTGGTGTCTGATCCTCGCCGACGCTTGGCTGCGCCTGTTGAGCTCGGCTCGACGGGAAATGCAGCGAGCGCGGATTGTCGCTATCGCAGCTGTTGCGGGTTGTGCGAATCTGGGAGGTCGGCGCCACAATTGGCGGGTGGAAGGCGCAGATCGCTTGCTGCTGCGGAGGGGGGCAGGTTGGAAAAAAGATCAAATGCGGTCGCACGAGGGGAGTCTGATGAGGAGGCTTCCCGCAGCGGTGCGGGCCAAGGACCAAGGTACCCAATTCCGAAGGGTAGCCCACTGCCGGTTCTGCCTTTGCGGCCTGGACCTCCCGCTTTTGTCCTCAGGCTCCAGCGGCCAAGACCCCAACCTTGACAAACCTTGTATCTTTTCGGAAAAGCCACGGCTGCATCAATGTTTTTGACAGGTGCAAAGAGGGTGAAAAAGTTCTATATCTGAAAATGTGGCCCATAGGAAAGTGAGGGTCTAACAACTTATTACCCCGCTGCAGGCCTGACGGAGAAACGACGCCGTCAAGAGCCTGTAACAAACTAAAACTCTAGGGGAATTTTTTATGACGATAACCAATAACTATCGGTACTAATCGTGCATCATGGCGGGCGAGGTTGGGCCGACGACCAGCCCGAAGGAAGGCAAGCAACTCGTCACGTGTCTGCGTGCAAACTCACCCTTCCTAACTTTAACACTGTGAGATCCGCTTCCAGATATCGGGTACGATCCTGCCGAGCCCACCGTCGCCAACCTTGTCTTCGTCTTCGCAGTTCAGAGCTTCTTGTTTATGCACTTGTCAGTTTCGGGGTTTTGCAAGACATCACTTAAGTTGCCCACCGGTCTGCTAGTTTCCTCATTTCTAGCTCTTCACAAGGCCCACACCATTCATTTGTAGTCAACAACCTGAAATCGCAAGTTCCCGGCCAACCATCCGTGCTTCGTTTTCAGCAACCTTGCGCGCAGTTCTTCTCGGAGCCCACCCCGTCCGCATTCTCGCCGCCTCTACCGCAGATTCTCATCATGTTTTCCGGACGCGCTGGCCCGTCCAAGAAAACACCAGCCACTGTTCAGTGTCAGAAATGTTTGAAAAGAGATATGTATACCCTCTCTTTCTGCTCGAGGTATTACTGACAGTTCACAACGCCACTACTCATACGAATGCAAGGCGCCTCCTCAAGAACGGCCTTACGTCCCTCGGCCGTCTCGGACCCAGCAGTTGTTCAACCCGAAGCTACTCCCCAAACTCACCAACCAAGCGCCAGATCTAGCTCAGAAGAAGTGCGTAGAGTTCTCATTTCATTTATTCATGCTAACTGGAAGCTAGACAAGGTGCCGCTGATGAGGTCCTCGCGAAGCGAGAGGCCGAGAGGGCTAGGAAGCGGGAATTAGAGGCAGAGGAGGATCCAGCCCCCAAGTCTCCCTCGCCCAAAAGGCGCAGATCATATTCGCCTGACTCGGCCTCGACTTCCTCGACCCGGTCTCCTTCTCCGGCCCCGGGCCGTTCAGCCAAGCAATTGCGGAACAGGTCACCCAGCAGATCGCGGTCACGAGATTTGTCGCCATCGCCAGATAGGCGCCCTCGGTCCGTTGATTCACGCGATCGCTACTCGAGTAGACGGTCAGAGAGCCCAGACAGAGGGCCTTCTGGCCCCCCAGCCCATGCATATAGTGAGCGGGTGAACCCCGGGAAGACCAGGCGAACCCAACGTGAGGACTCTAGGTCAATGTGGAGGTCCAGGTCGCCTCCGAGTCGCTCGCCCGAAAGAGGCGGCGAACAGGAGTACGGCAATACGGAGGATCCCGGACGATGGGGGAGGAGAAGCCCCCCGCGAGCTCCAGCGCCCCGGCAACCTTCACCACCGCGCGAACGAAGCCTTAGTCCCTTCAGTAAAAGATTAGCACTGACACAGGCTATGAATAAGGGTCGTTAGGGTATGGGTAGAACTGCATACTTTGTGGTAGAATCAGAGCTGTTTACTCGTCGAATCAAGTCTGCTGGTGGTGATTCCTGTTTGATAGAGCATTGTGACACCTACACTTCATCCTCTGCCTCTCGCTCCCTCCTTGCTTCCTCTGCCTCTTCCTTTTCTCGGAGTTTCATACCCTCCACCATCGCCGCTCCATCCAGCATGCCATCTTCTCCTTCTCGGCTGGCGTCGCCACTCGTAGCTTTCTTCGCCGCCAGCCTCTCGCGGACCATACGTGCAATTGCGTTGTCGGTGCGCACATTCAACACCTCCATCTTCTGGTTGAACTCCCGCTTGAGATCCCAGTTCGGCCTCTTGGGCTGGAGCTTGAAGAGATCGATTCCTTTGTCGCTTTGCTCATCCAGCGCAGCTTGCCGTCGGGACTCGTCTTCGATGTCTGCGGCCAGTTCCTCCAACGTTGGCTGGGCGAGCGTCTCGGTTGGGGGCGCTTCGAAGCCTAGCTTGGGCCCACGGGTCTCTGGATCGTAGTTTCGCCCCGAGAGATGCAGGCGGGCGACGTCGTTGGCGGGCGGCGAGGAGGCATCGTGGGTTTGGTCTTGGGTGGGGGCGCTGTCGACGTCTGCATCCGCGTCGGGTTGTTTCCGCTTCAGCGACTTGAGCTTGGCGAGACGTGCTTTCCGGTCATCAGCCGCAGCGGCGAGGGTAATATGCGACGACATTCTGACCTCGAGACCGCGTAGCACGAAAAGGTGTTTTCTGGTTGCTGGCTCGCGAATGGTGGAGATTTGTTTGACGACATGCACAGCGCCTCAACCCTAACCCTCACAGTCAACTCGGCCAGCCCGCTTACCTAAGCTCTCTTTGAGGATCTCGGGATTTGGCAACAAAGGCTCCACCCACCACCACCCTCTTTCCTCCAACTCCTGCCGACCTCTGCCTAGCCATGACCCATCTCCCACCAACCTGACCTGTCACTGATCAGAATCAAACGTGATTCCCTCGCAGTATCCAATTCTCTCTTTCGTACATAATCCAGCGACGAAATAATCAGTTCAATAACCAATCGCGCAATCAACATCGCACAGCTCCCAACCCCATTCATGCGACAGCAAGCGACCGGAGTAGCAGCACCATCTTGACAGATTGACGTGCTCAGGGCGCCATAGTCGCAGGCCCCGGGCCAGGAGGAAGCGGAGGGTACGGCCTGGATAGTTTCGCGAATTTGCAAGAGTCGGTCGTGGGAATCAGAGTAGCCCTTTCTTTCCTGTTGCCCATTGCGAGCTTGTGTCTCCAGCTGTGTCCTGAAGAGACGCTTGGATACCTAGAATTCTCGTGTGCGCAAATTCATTACAAGACTGCAAGATCTCAAGACCTTGCGGGATTTGACGTCGCCCGGTTGCCTGATCCTCATCCTCGTCTGCATCACCTTCGGCGGCTCTCGCCGGGATCGACATAGCAATGGCGGACAATGCGGCCGACGTGGCGGATGACTACCGGGAGGCCTTGGAGGACTTGACTATGAACTCGCGCGTCGAAATTGCCACGCTCACCAATATTGCGCGCGAGAACGCCCAGCATGGTCTCGCCATTACTGACGTCCTCACGAATCACATCAAAAAGGTATGCCTTGGAACATGAACAGAACTACAAGTCTTGCTCCTCTAGGTCTTGTGACAAATGCTAATACTGCTCCAGGTGCCACCAGCGCGGACATTGCCTGCTCTCTATGTTCTCGACTCGGTTGTCAAGAATGTGCCCACACCGTACGCCCTCTACTTTGGGCCGAAACTCTACTCCATCTTCATGGGAGCTTATACCAAGGTCGATAATGCGACACGAAGAAAGATGGACGAGATGCTCAGGACGTGGAAGGAGCCCGTACCCGGCTCGATATCGACAAAGCCGGTGTTCCCCCCTGAACACGTCCGGCCGATAGAGAATGCTCTGATCGCAGCCCGAAATGCAGCCATGGCAGCCAACCAGGGCAGCTTCCCAGGGCAACAGCAGTTGTTGCGCGGAGCCCGGCCAAGCGGCCCTCCCGTGCGGAACACGCCAACACCGCCCATGGGCCGACCCCCATCACATCAGCCCGTGGCTCATGGACAGCAACCTTTTCCGCCGCCCAACGGCCAGAACGCGCCGATGGAGGCACACATGGCCCAGCAGCCGTATCCCATACGACCTCATAACGTAAGAATGCACCTCAGCCTACATGAGCATTGCTAACTAGTCGCAGGAAGCTCCAGTGCAACATCGTAGCACTCCTCAGCCTCCTTTGCCGGTGCCTCCGCCGGTGGACCCGTATGCCCGCCAGCCGACGCCGCGTGATATTTACGGAGCACCGCAGCCGCCGGTGATAAGCATAGAGAAGCTAAAGGCTGATATCCAGCAGTTGATCGCTGCGGAGAAGACGGAGTTTGCACGGAATCCTCTTGATACTAGTAAACAGAAGAGACTGAAGGCGTTGCTGGACTTGCAAGGCTTGCTCGAGGGGCAGAACCACCTGTCCCAGGATCAGTTGATGCTCATTAAAGACAAAGTTTCTGAACTTGCCGTAAACATGCGGGCCGGTGCTGGTGCGCCCGCTCCCGCTGTCGCTGCTCCCGTCTACACCAGTACTCCTACGCCTCCGTTTGCGGCCTTGCCGCAGCAGCATTATCAACCGACCCCTATACCTCAGGTAGCTGTAGCACCTCCGCCGGCCCCGGCCGTGGGTGGTGCCGGTGGCGCTGGTCTGACCCTGGATGCGCTGCTCGGCCGAGGTGCCCTGGCAACGCTCCTCTCCGGCATCCCGAAGCCTGCAACGCCGGTCGCGGCCGGTTTTTCTTCTTCAACGCCCACGCCGCAGCCTCCTCAAGGTGTTTATTCTCCCGCGGCTGGCCTGGCCGCGTTACGGTCGCCGCCGCCACAGGTTCCGGCCGTGCAGCCGCCTCCGCCGGCGGTTGTTCCGAGCCCGGCTGCGTCTGCGGGTGTGGCTGCACCTCCGCCTACTCAAGCCCCGACACCGACAGCGACTCCATCATCTGCATTGGCGTCGAACCCGTCGGCACTATTAGCCCTGCTAAAGCAGTCGGGTCTGATTAAACCTGCCAACGGTGCAGGTCCTAGTTCTCCTGCACCTACTGCTGCCGCCGCCACCTCTAGGGCGTATCATCCCCCCCCTACTCCTCTGCCGCCACAGTTCACCCCAGCTAGTCTAAAGCAGTAAGTCCTTTTTTTGTCCTCCCCCTTCCCTCTATTTTTAGTGTTTTTTTCTTCGCCGTCATTTAGTTTGTTATGTATGTATATATGTATGTATAGACTAACGCAAGCCACGCTTGCTGCCCAAAAGCTTCCGCCCACACATGACAGCCCGTCTGTACGAATCCCTCGGCCCGCCCTGCACGCAATGCGGCCGCCGCTTCGCGCTGACGGAAGAGGGCCGGCGCAAGAAGACGGCCCATCTGGACTGGCACTTTCGCGTGCACCAGCGCATGGCCGAGTACGAGAAGCGCGGCCAGTACCGCAGTCGTTTTGTCGACGAGCTGGACTGGATCGAGACGCCCGTCGTGGTGGATATCGATTATGTCCACCCCGCCGGCTCGTCGGGGGATGATCATGATGCGTCTGCTAGTGGTGGTGCTGGTGGGAGAGATGACACAGGGGTGAAAGAGGTGAAGAGGGGGCGGCATAATAGGGGGAGGAAGGGGGAGGAGGAGGAGGTGCGGTATATCCCCGTCCCCGACGACTCGAGCCGGGTCGGCGGGATGTGTCCCATCTGCCAGGAGCCGTTCGAGATGAAGTGGCTCGATGAGGCGCAGGAGTGGGTGTGGATGGATGCTGTCAAGATTGGCGAGCGGGTTTATCATTGGAGTTGTCATCGGGAGGCCGCGGGGGATAATTTTACGCAGCAGGGTCAGGGGCAGAGGGGGGGCACGCCGGAGTCGGTTTTGGGGAAGAGGAAGGCTGAGGTATGTTTTTTTTTTGTTCCTCTTACAATCTGACGATGAGGATGTAAGTTGGCTAACGTTTGTGTGTTTGTGTGTGTGTGTACAGGATGACTTCCAACCGTTCAGGGGCAAGCTGAAGATGGAGGGGTATTGAATCATGGATGGGGCTGTTCATTACTGGAGTTCGCATGGCATCGCTGGCGTCAAATTTGGGGGAGGCGGGGTGGTTGTGATGAGATGGGCTCGACATGGGCTTGAACCGCTTGGTTGCCTAGAAGGTCTCCCGGTTCTGATATCATGGTGAGCAGGGGAGAACGGCGACTACTTACCTCCCTAGTAGATATGGGAGAAGTCTTGCATTGGTGACTGCTGGTTGGTCGGTTGCTTGCTGGCTAGCTTGCTTGCTTGGGGGGTGGTTGAGGTATCGGGCATGGGATGCATCGGTTTCATAGCAGCGAGGCGGTGGTGGGAAGCGAGTGAAAAAGGGGAGCACAAGTCATTCACATCTAGGGGGGTTCGTCTTGGTAGAACGGGGCTGATAGAGAAGTTCGCATCGTACCTAGGCTTGCTAGGTATTGTGGAACGAGTACCCCTATGCGGATACGGCAGGGAATGCATTACATATTCAAACTTTCCATCAGAAATTCCTTGCAGTGTTTCTCTGTGAATAAAAGTGAAAAGGCGAAACGCGTATTCCGTAGAAGAGCGACATGCAACGTGAATGATGCCTCTGAGATTCTCGGAGATGTTGTATCTTGGTTCTCAGGTGTCCCAACACACAAGCAACACTCCCACATGCCTACGACCGCACATACATATGGAGGAAAGTGATATAGAGTAGAAGATTACTTCTCATTCCCGGCCTGGTATAGTGAATGTCACCGTCCGCCAGCTAACTTTGAAACCGTCCATAAACCCCGAGACCCCTTCAGAGACAAAAACTCCTCGCACGGAAAACGCCAATCCGCCTCATAACTCATAAGAAGAATTACACCCCCCTTTCCATAACCATCGGGCCGTTCGCCTTTTTCATACCTCCCTCCAACCCTCCCGACTCCCCGCCCCGGCCGCAATACACCCATCGTCGGTGATACGAATTACCCGCGACAACAAGACGCCGCCATATCCAACCCTCGTGAGTCCCGTAGCTGACTGGCACCAGTCATACGTACCGACAAATCCGACACGGACATATCCTAGGTATCTAGTCGATAATAAACTCCCTCCTATTCCGTCTCCTCTTTTCCATGATCGCCCGCCGCTGCCTCTTCCTGAAACACCAGCTCACCAACCCCAGAGCAACCACAGACGGAACCCCAATGGCCACGCCGAGACCGATGGCCAACGGCTTGTTGATACCCGTCGCCGTGCCGCTTTGGGGGTCCGCGAGCTTAGGTGACTATACAACGCAACTGTCAGCAGGAAAATCACCACTTGGAAAAGGAACAAAACGCACCGAAGATGGAGACGGCGCTGTGGCAGGCGGATTCTGTGCCTTGATAGAGAAGAAGGGTGATCTCGCCAGCGATACCGACTCGCCGCTTGCCGGATGCAATTCGAGCTGATACATCCCGCCGGACGAATATTGGAGGGGAAATGGGACACCTGTCCATGAAAACGACGGCGCCGTCACAGTGACTAACATCTCAAGATTAGCAACCACGTCTCTCTCTCTCTATCTCTTCCAGCGAAACCCCGGGCAGAACCTACGCGTTAGATTCGCCTTGTAAGCGGTCGCCGTGTGTCCGTCATCGCCCTTTTGCACTAACTGCGCCGTGACGCACAGCGGATAATACTTCGCCGGGACCTCGTCCCACGTCAAGTCGACGGTCGATCCGGCCGCGATATCGTCAAAGGAATTGCTGAAAGCCGCCGTCGCCGCAGTCCCCCAGAGCCCGAGCCCGACCAGTAGCGATCCACCCAACCACCCGGAACCGAACTTCGTCATCGCAGTAGTCGTGAGAATCTCGACGTCGACGCAAGGCGCCGCATCATGCGCCCGGCTGCCACTCGGTGTTGCACAGTTTTTGTCGTTGTCGTCGGAAAGACCTCACCCCTCTCTACCCAGCTGACGCCAAACCGTCCCCCCGGCGCAGGTTTATATATCCTTTCGAGTCCGTATATTACGGAGGGTTACACTCCCCCTCGGAAAGGCCAAGACAAGCGCGTAGGATCAGCCAGGAAATGGTCGTCTCTGGGATTCGCCAAGCGACGTCTGACAAACTCTTGTGCAGAAGGAGTTGGCAGCGAGAAGTGGCTTCCAACAACAACACACTTGGGACAGCGTGATCAGCAGATGATTGCTGGAAAAGATGGGGAGCACCCTCAACATCAGTCGCGAGGGACGGGCTCCCAACCGCAGAGAATCTGCGGACTGGCGTGCACAACCCCATCGTCCATCATAACGGCCGTCCAAAGAGGTCTCGCGGCGATATTAAAAAGGCTGCTTCGGGAAAGTGGTTTAGTGGTTAGAAATTAGGATAAATGCGTGACTGTGGGCGTGTTATATTAACTGCTGCGCCGCAAACAGAATCGCCTGGCAATATCTGGCGTCCTGTTAGTGATTTATCCCGCAACCTCACACGCTTGGCAATCCACTTCCCCAGCTCACGCGGCTTGAAGCTTTCCCCGAGCCCGACTTCCCGTCTTGTTCACATTTTTCCCCGCCTGATGTCTTCCGGGCCCGCCGTCGTTGATAATGGAGCATGCCGATTCCCGGGACGGCCCAGCATGGAAATGCGGAGAAACCATGCACTTCCGTGGCACCCGACCAGGCCATCGGGACGCGCCCTCTCTCTCTCTCAAGCCCTGGCCCGGAAGTCATGAGATCATGTCGTTGGATTCGCCGTCATGTCCTTGTGTAACATCACCGGTGAAGCTACGCGCGACACCATGACGCGAGCACATAGGTGTCGCCGCCAACCACGTTCAGCCCTCCTCGTCGTCCCCCACTTACCGCTGCCGCCAAGCAAGGCGAGAGCTTCATCGATGAAGGAATTCGCCTCTCAGCTCGGATGATTTCTCGCTAGCTTCACAAGGCGCATGGAACTCGCAACATGGACCAGTCGTGAGCTCTGAGTTCAGGTGGGCTCGTCCCGGAAGTCGCGTCCCCGAGTGGAGAGCGAGCAAGAGGGCTGATTCAGCGCCCATCGCGACGGCGCGGACCATCTAAACACGCCGAGTTATGTTTCCGGCCGGAGCTACAAAAGGACGCATGGCCCGCCGTCAACACATTCCAGCTCGCCGGCACCAGGATTCCAGGCCAGTTCTAAACGACAACATGCTGTCTTCGACACCAGTCCGTTCGACGAGCAGGCTCCCCTCGGGGCAGCGCTGGTATGGGAAGAGGGGCGGCGACTTTGCATGGACTCACCGAAAACTGCCGCGTCCGATACTGCTCCGTGAGCTTCCACATTCGACATGGACCGTCTGCCGGTTCCAGCTAGCCGCCTCCAGGCATACAAGCCGGTTCTAACCTGTCCACCCCGTCGCGTACGGCAGGCGTCAACAGCTCTCGGCCCTATTGCATCTGTACAGCTGTAAAGAGGTGGAGCGGACCGAGGGCACAACGGGCCGGTATGAGTCGATTCAGCTTGGCGCACCAAGTATCAAATGTGTGGGGGTTCTGAGCACCGAATAGAAAGAGGATGTGGTCTGGGGCGTGAGCTCTAGTGGCTGGGGATGAATCAGCACCACCTTGATATCAGCGCTTAGACATGCACACCCACAAACCCCCTCAAGCTGCAAAGGCGGCACTATCGAGGCACAAGACGCAAACCCCCTGGACGAACCTATCGAACTTTCACATGGCGGTCAAGCCTCTTCGGTGGCGGAAGAGGGCCCGGATGCGACTTTTCACGTATGTGTTGCACCTGCAAGGACCCCCTAATTCGACTTCGCACAGTCCCTCCCTAGTCACTTGTTCGCCGGCCATCAGTCCCGACGGACCCGTCAGCTTTCTGATCGCCTGGTCAGCCGAATACGGTACGGGTGGTTTGACTAGGGGAGTGCGATCTCGGTCTTACGTTACTGCGTTGCTCATGCCATCTTCGCCGCGAAAAGCATGAGCCAAGTTCTTTGCGCTGGAGAACCGGTTGATCAAGTTAAGAAAGCAGCGGCTTACGTCGGTGTAAGAGAGGCCGGAGAACCTTGACGGCTTGAACTACCAGTACACGATGCGGGCGAGCTTCGACCGCCTATTTTGAGCACCATGCGTATCTTGGTCGAGGCGAGACGTACTGTCCTTCCGAGACCCAGTCTTCTTCGGTGTCTTTTCCAGAAGGGGTCTGGCTCGGCCACCATCGGTACCGTCGTCAACAGACAGAGAGACCAATGAGGGCCCCCTGGTCTGCCCGAGATACACCCGCTGCCATGCAAAGATCGCCTTGCTGGTCACTGTTGATGGTGTCAGCGTGCTGGAAGCCTAGTCGGAGGAGAACCTCCGTATCCTCTGCTCCTGGCATCGGTGGGAGATGAGGAAAAGGACTGTACCGCGCGTATCATTGGGTTTGCTGCTGAAGCGCCGAGAGGCGGAGGAGGACCGACGGCAGGTCAGCGTTCTGGACGGAGCGGAGGGGCGTCCTATTGGAGGACTTGCCGTCGTCTGCAACCTCCAGGACGACCATTGGATGGTTCGGTCATGTACTGTAGGATGCATAGATGCTACGTGTAGGGCTGATGATCCAGCTGAGTCAGTCCCAAACTCAAGTTCAACGTCAAGACTCTGCGAGCTGCGTCTATCGTCTGGGCGGCGATGGGAATGCCGTGATCCTGGACTGCTCCACCACCAGAGAGACAGTACTAGTATAATAGGAAAGACGTAGCGAGAATACGAGCTCATCCTGAAGGCTTGGACGTGGATATGTGGTGTTGATACTGGGGCCATTGAAGGCTGCTTCTGAATCCAGCCCGTCGATGGAGTTGATGCTGGGTGTGGGGGAAAGTGCGTGGGTGAAAGCCTCCTAGTCTGGAGTATTCAAGCGGGTCACCTCAAAATCTGGGGCTGGACGCAAACCAATGGGGTTGCCAGGCGTAACCTATCAGATAGGCGCGGGTGGGGGCTAAACATGGGGGCGCGAGTAGACGGCAACGACGACGGAGAGACGTCCGTGAAGATGGGCAGTTGCCGGGGCGTACCTACCTCCCTAGGCATGCTAGGTTCCCACCTGATCATGACGAGTTTAGCCAGTGCCTGTCTTCTTTCCCTCTGCTCAAACACATCCTTCCTGATGTGGAAGCAGAGGAGATGCTGTCCTCATCCGGGTGGAAACATCGAGAAGAGACGTAAGGTAGCGGGTATGCGAGAACCTTGCACCTGCCCCCAACTGTACCTCCACACCTAGTTTCGAAACCGGTGAGGCAGACTTTTCCAACCCGGTATTTGTCGTCGGTTTAGCTTGGAGGTGTTGGACGTTCCCGGGCCCGGGTCCACGGGCTTGTTCCAGACCTCTCTGAACGGCTCCAGACTCACCAATGTCAACCGCGAACCACCATCCACACCATGTCAGAATCTCGGTGCCTAGGACAAGTCCTCCCCTATTCGGTTACAGTCGAGAGTACATACATGCACGGCCATGCAGAATGGGTCAAGTTCTCGCCACCGGCGCCAAACACATTCATCTCATTAGCCGTGCAGACGGTGTGGAGGAGAGTTTGTGACCCAGATCTGGCCCCGGGTTCCAGCCAGGAGGTCAGCACGGGCGCCACGGCAACCGGCAACGGTGCGTGTTCTCCCCGACCATGATAAACCCAGGATAGGGGTGTTGCCGGGACAGCCAATCACGCCGTTGACGAATCCTGGGGTTCGAAAGAGCCTCCCGGTTGCAGTTGCAGAGCCGCATAGGCACATGATTTGCATCATTGCTGCCCTGGCGCCAGTCTTGGCTGGCTTTACCTATCCCGCGTTCACGACTACCACATACATTCGCGGGCAACCTTGTCCCGGGACCGAGACGGCAGACCGGTGGAGCTCGAACATGCCCCTATGCTCGTGTACGGCCCCTGATCTCGCTTGAATTCCTCCAGAAAGCATTTCCGATGTCTCTGCTGGGATTCCGGGGATCTCGGGAGGCTCTGTTGCGCTCTGTCTAGCCATCCTAGTCGCCGGGGTGTCAAGGAAGTCAAAGAAAGCTGCGAGTTTACCGCTGCGGGAGTGTATCTCGGCTCTGTGGGGTCCATTGAATCCTTACCTCTTGTTCATAGGTCGAAGGGAGAGGTTACAAGGCCGGGACGTCGCTTCTACGGCCATATTTGGTGTCGTTGATCCGGTTGTCCTTACCCAATCCTCACACCCACACTTGAATCCCGGCTGTGGAAAAAAGACTCAATGCAGCAGGGTGCAAGCAAAGAAGCTTAAAATTAAGGACCAATCATGGACTTACTTCGTGGACGAGCCCGTGCTGCCAACCCCAAGTTTGCTGAGCCCCTTTCTTACCGCTCGCATCAGGGAGACCCACAACAACAAAACACCCCTTTTCCGCACACATGGGCACCATCACCTTGCCCGCCGGCGGCGGCCGTCGCCCAAGTCCGCCTAGCAGAGACTTGCCTCAACCGGTGTCTGCCTTGCCTCTTACTCACCTTGCTTGCAGGTGGCCAGCGAGCTCTCTGAGAGCATCCCGTCCGGGGGAACTTTAACCTCTCATAGCCGATGAGGCGGCATATTCGCCACCACAGGACGAGTCTGCATAATGCAATGAGTAGGTAGTGGACAACACATCTGTCCGCCGCAATACCAGAAGATGGGCACGTGGTCCAAAATGCCTCCCGGGCATACTTCTAACAGAGGTAAGCCAACGCAAGTTGCATGCGTGAAGTTTTGCCACGGACTAGCGGAGGGAATCCAACAACGTGCTGGCAGCCAGCCTCCTTGCATCATGGACTCACCACATCAAGTCTAGCCCAGCCAGCAGCATTGCCGCAGCTTGGCGTCAAGTACACCGCTTACAGGGAGAGC
Organism: Echria macrotheca; assembly: GCA_030411725.1. Lineage (NCBI taxonomy): Eukaryota > Fungi > Ascomycota > Sordariomycetes > Sordariales > Schizotheciaceae > Echria > Echria macrotheca. The sequence goes on from MU839835.1 coordinate 706,011, forward strand.
GACACTGTCCGATCGCCCGTTTTACCCAGAGATACGTGCACATATACGCTGGGGCGGACAATGGGGGTGGCTGGCTGGCTGTGTGCTTGGCTGGATATCCAGTATCATGCGAACACATATCTACTTCCACTTTTGTCGTATGTATCTAAAGACGGAAAGATGGAAATAGGTTGGCCGGGGCCGTCCAAGCCAGGACTAGCAGAATTAAACAGGAGAGACATAATAATCTGCATACCTACCCGTATCTTGGAAGGTTTCCAAGTCTAAACCGATAGGCATTGGTGGGGGAGGAATCTTTGAAGAAGCGGAACCAAGTGCACCCGGGAACGGACAGGCAGCCGCCGGAAAGAGAGAGCGATCAAAGTGTGTTGTGTGTGTGTGTGCTTGGCTGCTTGGGTAGCTTGCGTAGTTTGTGTGAGTGATGTATGTGTTGTATGGGTTGTGAGGTGTGTGGTGTGTGTGTTATGTGTAAGCGACATGGGAGGAAAAAAACCGACGAGAACCTCCGCCATTTCAAACCACCACCGGAAGGGAGGTAGGAAGAAAAGCATTTCATCGGAAGAGAGACACACACCAAGGCAGAGAGAAAAGACAAAGGTTAAAAAAATCGGATGCAGGTCGCCGCCGGAGGGAAGGGAGGTGGGTAAGGAAGGGGGGGGGGGGTGATCGTTGCATGTACCGAACATGATCAACACGTGGGACTCGTCGTCGTTGATTCCTTCGTCTTTTTGCTTCCTTCCGACGTTCCATCACCATGCCATGTTGGTGTCGTCTTGTGCAGGTGTGTGTATGTGTATAAGCCATACCCGAAAGAGAGAGTAGGTAGGTAGGGACGATGACATTTTCTGGTTCTGATTTCTGATTAGGCAAATAAACCCAGGACAGAAACAGGCCTGAGCAAGACAGTGAGGACGAGGAGAAACAAGATGGGTGAGGAAAGCCATCGAGTGTGAGTTCGCGCAGATGACTCACAGATAGGTAGGCTACCTAACCCTGTTCATCGGAGAAAACCACCGAAAGGAAAATGCTAGACCGGCGGCGATAATAAAATGATGTGGTCAAAATGAATCATCGGACAATATGTTGAATATACGTACGTACATAACGCCAAACGTTTCTCATAGGCTCTGTGCGCTTTGTTGCGTGGGCAAAATCACAACTGATACCATCTCTCTTTTTCTCTTTCCTCAAGCCACCTAGTTGATGGTTGGTCACTCGGCGAATTTAACCCACGAGTATCCCAAGTGCTCGGATTCTCTTTCGCTTCATATTTGCTCAGGTCTGGCCGGCCAATGGCATTGTCTTTTAGGGAATTTTATGTACCATGTACATTGATGACATGTGCAAAGGGTCCCGTTTGGACGAGTAGATTCTACGACGAAAAGCCGGCAATTCCCATATGACATCTGAAGAGACAAAATTATGCCCCTGTTAATTCCCCCCCTCCCTTTTCTTCCCGCCGTTTAACCCAAAAAGTTGCCTTGTTCCCATTTCCCGATTCTGACTCCCACACCCTCATGTTTCCACCCAACCAGCTGTCCGGTGCTCGGGGAATCCGGCACATGTAGCCAAGAAAAAGAAACTCCAAGAGGAAGAACACGCTCCTCTCCAGCTAAAAGTTAAAAGCATGATTGCCACCTGATGAGGAAGTGACGACAAAGATAAAAATATTAAAAATCCCGGAAAGATAGCTGCCGGAGAAGACCAGCAAATCCTGAGACGCCGACGCCGTAAAGCTGCAAGCAGATCCACCCTTGGCCACCCCTCCCCTCCCACGCGGCAGCTCGCGTCCCCAAGTTGCATGCCGCACTGCGAGACACACCAACACACACACACACACACATAACTACACGCAGCAGCAGTGGAGACCCCTCTTTCCCCTCATCCTCCCCACTCGCGTCCTCCAACTGGCTTAACCACAACAAATCCGGCGCCAACACTCTGTAGGCAGTTCCGACTCGCTATTTTTCCTACCGAACAGGCGCGGCCGCGAGCGGAGACCGAAGACATGGCGCTGCAACACTTCACTTCTCCTCCGAGCGCCGTGCAGGGGGTATGTCTCGGCGAGCCTTCTTTTGTCGTCCCAAGGACTGCTGACCACCGGGCGGGGGGTTGGGCGCGGCTGCCGCCGTCGCTTGTCTGATTCGCGGAGCCGGCCTCTACCACAACTCGGACTGCCTGGTGCTGTATCCCAACCCGAGAGGAGGAGCTGTAAACCGTTGAGATCCTACCGGATACCCTCTCCGTGCCCTGTTGTAAAGGACTTGATCGGTGGTCCGCGCTGGTTCACGAGTCCACGAGCTGATTGTAATATGCCGGTGCGATTAGAGAGTGTAGCTGGCCGGCATATCCGAATAGACAAATTCCGAGTAATCAACGTTGTCGCCGCTGGCAGACATGCCCATTGCTGATCCGTAAGCAAGATCTGTCTGGTAGCCCTGCTCCTTGAGCTGGGCTGCCTTTAGTGCGAGGTATTCAGCGTGCAGCGTTGCGTATGCTTGGCCGAGGACGTCATTTCTCTGCTTGGCTTCGTTGAGCATCTGCTCCAGGTCCTTTATTCTTTGGTCCTTCCTCTCGCGGTACGCTCTTTGGGATGCGCGGTTTTGTGCCCGGCGTCGCTGCCATTCACAACCAATTAGCCATCGGCAATGCCTGGGCGGGAACTGGCATGGTTCCCGACGAGCTAGGGGGTGTGAACCTACCGACAAAACGGAGGGAGGGGCATTTTTATATCGGTTCTCCCGTTTCCTCTTGGCTGCGGGCTTCTGCTGCTGGGATGGTTGTGATTCTTCTTCTTCGTCTCTCTCCGGGCTGGGGTAGACGTGAGAGACACTGGCGAAATCTGTGCCGGGCGCCATATCGTACTATTTTGGCTCCCATTAGACTCTCTCCGAGCTCGGGGCCCACGGGCTCGTCCGGATCAGCTGGACTTACAAGAGAGCTGTTGGGGCTTTGGGATTCCGACGTATGCGACTCGAGGTATTGGTCTGTATCGCCGTACACGTAGTAGAGCGAGCCGGAAGGCGAGGGCACGTCAAAGCTGCCGAAATCTTCCATAGCTGGGCTGGTGAGCTGCTTGTTGTATGCTGGGTTGCTCTTGGGCGTCGGACGGGGCATTTGCTGGCTGGTCTTCAGGGTCAAACAGTGCTGTGTGTAGACAGAAGTAGTCGAGTGTATTCAGACTTCCGAGAGACGAGTGCTTGCCAATTGAGTAGCGAGTATGAGGAGAAGATCCAATTTCGAGGTCAGGCCGAGATAGGGGGCGGCGTGTTATTATATCTTTTGATGCGTCGACAACCACAAAGTCTAGGCGAGCCACGACCGGGGTGGCATAAAAATACCAAGATCAACAAGTCACCAAGTCACTTTTGTGGCTTTTCTCGATGGTTGCATGCATTTCCAACCAGCGCTGTAACGGGGGCCTTCCGTCAGCAGCTGTAAGTACACTTCGCCCAAGATGTAAGTGCGTATGGTACGTGGTACATCACCCCCCTACCGAGCACTGTTTTGCGCCGACTGACGCCGAGTTCCGCCGCCGTCGGGACCCTGGAAGGCAGATCAAGTGGCCGTCGTTACAGGGGCTGCTTCTGCCCAGTGAACCCCTGTCAGCCTGCCCCCAGCGTTTTGACGTGCCTTGCGAACGGCATGGGTTCGGAGACTCTCGGGGAGGCGGCATGTCTGGGAATTGATTGGATTGGTAGACCTGATTCCATCCTCTGGCCGCCCAGCCGATATTGCGCCAGTTCAACATCCTTCGAGTCCGCGACGCCTTCTTCGATACGGGAGCCCAAAAGATTGTGAGGCTTTCGTTTCGCTTGCTTCCGAAACCTCTCCGCCGCTCCTACGGTGTCCCGGAATTACCTCTGCTTCGCTTCGCGACATTCCCGGTGCAGCGGCACTTCAGGGTCCCTGTGACGTCAGCATCAGGTGTTCACTCCATCCATAAGTACGCTTCCTCCCGATATAGAGTATCCCTTTCGGTCTCTGCTGTAACTTGGTTCTGGCACGCCACGGAATCCGGCGCTGCCGAGTCGGTGCCGTCCCTCTGGAAGCCCTCTGGGAGCTCAAGCCCGGGGTATTCCGCGGAGCGACGGAGGGTGCGGAGTGGTGAAGCTAAAACGGCGCCTCGGCCCTCGGTGCCAGGTTGATAAATGTCCTGCAGGAGTTACGGTGTGCCCGCCCGGAGCTCTTTCGGAAAACGGCTACAGAGTACGGACCGCGATCCGGCACCCACGATTCGACGACGGGTTGACTCAGTTGCTCACTGCGTCGACGAACTCCGTTTCGGGCTGGTCTGCATATCTCATAGGTTTGCCGCGACAATATAGCAGGGATATCCGAGCCACAAGCCGGGACGGGATGTTCGATGTCAAGTGCCAGAGGTCACCGACCTTGACGCGATAGCACGCGGTAGTTTCGAAGCATAGATTTCCCCAGTTTAGCCCTTATCCGAGCATGAGTGGGAGCTGCCAGTATTCGCAACAGGCAACGGACTTTTCGCCGCGTCCGTTGGCAACCACACAAACGCAGAGCTCATGTGCTGGCCGCCGGCTGGAGAGTCGACAAGTAAGCTTGCTCCGTGCCACCCAGAGGAGCAATTCGTCCTTCTCGTCACCGAAGCTAAGCAATAGTCGATCTCGAGAGCATAGGGGGCCGGCCGTAAAGAGGGTGTCCCGTTTCCGACCCCAGCGGAGCCCAGGCCGTGGTCGTCTCGACGTGCAGGCCAAAGAGCCGGTGCTGCATCTGCCACGGCTGGCACACACCATGTCGCACGCTCAGGCAGCTCCGGTGCCAGCGCCGCTATTCGCCCGTACGGCCGCTTTCGCCCGCGCCGATGGTGGAAATATCGCGGAAGCTCGACAGCTTTTTCTGCTTTGAGCCTCGCTCCGGCCTCGTCTTGCTCAAGACGGCCGTCTGGCCGCCGAGTGTTCTACACATTGCATGCGAGAGCCGCTGTGCGGTGCTGTCAGGGAGGTCGAACATGCATCTGACTGACATGAGATGGGCGTAGGGAGCCACCTCCATCTGCGGATGCCAAAGTTGGGATGATGCCCACCCCGCCAAGCAACGCAGCCGCTAAGCGAGGTGAACAGCGACTGCCAGATCACTGATGGTGAGCGAGCTGGCCGCCAATCTGGGACACCGCGTCGAACTACAGGTCAGGTGAGGGCGTGCTTGGCTGCCGCAAGCGCCTGAGTGTGCTCGGCCAGGCGACGTGAATGGCTGCGGGAGAAAACTGGCGGGTTTGAACATTAGCTAAGTTCAGAGTCAGCGGAAGGGTGAATGCCAGCCACACGCTGTGAGGGCCAGCGAAATAGTGCTGCCTGCTCCGTGCCTGCAGTAGCTCAGAAAAACGTTACTTGGTAGTCTTCCAGTGTTGGACAGAGCAAACGCGGGACGTTACGTTCTCCCCCCTCCCCCCCCTCCTTAGCGACATAGCGGGGTATCTGCCCCCCTTGGAACTTCCACGGACCCACGCACAAGTATCTGACTTCGCATTGCACCTCTGCTACCCGACACGCCCCCAGTCCTCGGAAATGGACTCGACACCCCGAAGCAACAGAGCCTTCATTGTGCGATTTCGAGCCCGCTCTTCGCCCGGCGTCCGGCAGGCTGGATGGAGGTACGGGCTTGCACGCAACTGGATCCCCGGGACGCTCTCCTTACTAAGGCGGCCGAGACACGCTCGGGGGTTGAAGAACCCACGGGAAACGGAAGAAGCCAACCTCACCTCTGGTGGTCTTTATTGCCAAACACGGAATGATAGCCGGGTCCCACGGGTACGGGGCTGAAGGGCGCCCTGTGAGGCCGACCCCAAAGTGCCAAGTCCCCCGGTGGCTACCCGACGGGATGCCGCCCCGTGGCTGCTCTGCCCTTAGCGTCGTTGGGCTGAATCTTGCTCCTATTGTGCCACCCCCAAACATTGCATCCCCAGGCGTTACCGAGAAGGCTCTGCAGGCTAGGCGTTCCTGATTTGGTATGCGATAGTTCGAGGCACGGGGAAACGGAATAGGTGAGGACGAGAGATCAGAGAAGTGTACGGATACCTACCTCGGTGTCTGATCACAGCGTGACCATTGCATACATACATACTGATATTCCGCGGTAGGTACGGAGTCTAGTCCGCCAACGATATCGATGGATGCAGCATGGGAAAAACTCCGACCCATCCACGGCACCTCGAGCTCAAATTGAAAGGGTGCGTTTCTAGAAGCAAGCCACAATCGCCCGTCGGTCTCGTTCCTGGTGCCCGGCCTGTGCCACACGTTGTACCCGGTTCCCGCGTCGGGCAGTGACCTGGAGACGACGGCAAAGGTTATGTCGGACCGGGATTCGATATCGTGTTGCAAAGGAGAGAAACAACTCGACTGCCTGACCTTAGTAAGGCAAGCCGGCAACCTTACTGACAGAGCGCAGTATGTCGGGAGTTCGAGCCAGTATCCCCACTCCTCAGTACGGCGGTCCTGCCAAGGCGTCCAGATCTGGCCATGCGAAGGGGGTGGTGGAGATCTCTAGTTCCCCTCGCGGGCCATGAAACAGTGCCCGTTGCCGACAGGGCTGCCTTGCGGGCCGCTGGGGCTCAGCACGCGGTGTTGCGGCAAAGGTTCGAGCCTCCAACCCTCTCGACGGTCTCTACCCCAACTGCCACTCTTACCCCCAGTCGGGAATGCAAGAGGATAGCAGAGCGCAGGCACTAGCACCCAGGGGGGCGAACGGCATCTGGGGTCTGGTGATGGGTGCGGAAGTGGACGAGATCGCGAAGGTTGAGGCGTGATCTCGACGGCTGGCCCGTGCGAGCGTCGGTGTCCACCCACAAACGGAAGCGCTAAGCCTGAGTTGGTCGCACAACAGTTCCCCGATTTAAGCTTAAAGTTGATGGCTGGTCTTGCCAAGACATGGCCCCAGTCCGCCTTTTTGCGCCGAGGGCCAATGGGAAGCGCGGAATTTCCCCAGGTTTGTCGTCAATTCCGCTCTCGATTTTATCCCGCACAGAGAATCTCAAATTCGACTTTGCAAAGAGCGGCTTTTTGCCCACCCCAGATCCGAGAACCTTGCGGATCATGTCGATAAGTTGAGGACATCCGCAAGTTGACCTGTCACCCGTCCGCGTCATCAAAGAGGTCCTTTAACGCAAGCTCTGCTTGATCTGCTCTGTACCGCAATCAGCAATTAGCGGATGCCCAAAATTCCCCGCTTGCGTTCCAGATTGTTTGGAACGCGGGAATAGATGCCAAGAAATCCCCTATCACCGCCAGATCGTGGCCCCTCTGGGGGTCAGCATCCAAATCCCAAGCGGTAGTGACAATGGGGCTAAATCCAGAGCGTGCATTCCACATGCTGGGCAGCAGAAAGTCGTTGCTTCCCATTGGTTTCCAGGATCGAGTGCTTGGAGGGGGCCAGGCCATCGAGGGCTCCTATAGGCGCGATGCTCCGCGTTACACAACATATAGGCCGAATGTCCGCCCGAACCCCTCGCGATAACGATGTGGGAGTCGAGATAGTGTCTTGTCGAGGTTCGCACCGACCTGATACATACTAGATAGGGAAGCCGCAAAGACTCTTTTGGTAGACCGACCTCAATTTTGCTCGCTGCTGTTGCATACAATTGAAGGCAGACCTGTCACGCCCGCAGACCGCCGCTGCATCGCACCTTACTTTGCACCTTTAGATGCAAAGATCCGAGGCAAGCGACACTTGCTACACCAGGATCATGGAAGCTTAGCTCAGTCAGGCATCTCCTCCAACGCACAACGATGGGGCTCAACGACCCGGCGAGCCGAACAGACTTTTGTGTTTACCCATAACAGTCATATCTTCGCGAGACTATCTGTACCTCGAGCGTGCCAACGGCTCGAGATGCCGCGGAGCCGAATATCCATCTCGACGACATAAAAAAGCGGATCAGGCTCTGTTGCGAAGTCGCTCCGCCATCGGATCAACACCGCACAACATTGTCTTGCGCTCTCGGTGCTGTTGCCTGGAGCTGGACGGAAACTCACTTGCAAAACGACCAAGTGGATCTAAACCCCCCGCCCCTGGTCAATGTATAGGTTTTCGTGCAACTACAAACTTCTGACGTGCATCTCGTGCTGTGGAGAACGAGAACCCCTTTTTTCTTTTAATCGCTGGGAAATGGGTTTCGCTGTAGCCCCTCTTTCTGTCCCGCGACCCTGAAGATCTCGAAAAGCCAAGCCTTTCCGCCAAGACATCCAGGCCCCACGGCGGGCCAGAGCTTCTGCGAACGACGCAGCGGTTCCAGATGAGGGGCATGAGGAGAGAGCGAGAGAGAGAGACAGAGAAAGGGGTGGGGATATGGCCGGGCGAGCCGAATTCCTGGATTCTCACCCGGGTTTGAACCGTTTCCACTTCACCAACTATGCTCCATACCCGCCGCCGCCGCCCCTAGTGGACATGGTTAGATCATCAGCGGAACGAGACCGGTTGTCAGCATCACAACTATCTTCCCATTGCACCGCATTGGGGGAAGCTGCACTAGTGCATCTGTGTCTCGACATATCTACCGGTATGTAGATCTTGGCGCATCAGGAATGTTAAATTGGTAGGGAACCACAAGCCAGGGAAATGGGCAAGGAAGAAAGAAAAGCTTCTGCCTTCGGAGTATCCTCTAGGGGAAAATCGCCAATGCGGCCAATCCTTCGGCGCTGCGAACGTTAGCGCTGCAACGGTTGACTCGCCTATCGTCTAGCACATCTACTAGTTTGTTGCCAAAAAAGAATCCAGTCTCCCTATGAGATCTCGCAAACATCGGACCGTCTACGACGAAGGATCCCTATATACGTCGGTATACGCACCTTCCTAACCATGTCTGGGAGGTCGTTAAGACGTGGACCCCTAGATAGTGTATCAGTTACAAGCGTATCAATGAGAACCCCTCATATCATTTAGCGATCACGGACATTGCAATCTTTCTCGGATCCTTTGCTTAGGAAACGAGGTCTTGTCTCGGTTTTACATTTACAGCATGTGCCAAGCAGGGTGGCTGTGTGGTGGTGGTGGTCGGCCTAGCTAGTCCCGTACAGTCTCCAGAAAAAAAAGCAAGATCAAGTGTCTCAAAAAAAGCGAATACCCCGATTCCCGAACATCTTCCGCTGACCAACCACCCTCTCTATCTCACACCTAGGTAGGTACCTTCCACATCCGCACCCCTGCCTGGGCCATTTAGATAATATCTATACCGTAGAGAGAGAGATATCGATGATGACAAAGACGACGACTCACAAATTGATGACAAGGACAAGGAATAAACTAGACACGCAAATCCACATTCTATCTCTCACGGCATGCATCTCGACAAATGCCACGGTTTTCGGAAGAGAGCCCGCTTTGCGACAAAATGATAGCTAGGTTAGATGCCAGTCAGCCCAGGGATATGAGAGCCTTCCTAGCTGGGCTGGCCGTAGGGGGAACACGGGCACAGGCACGAGCCTACAATTACAAAGTATGACCCCACGGTGGTGGGTAAGGTAGGTGGGAAGGTGGAAGGCTCCAATCTCGTCAATCTTGTATGCATGTATAAGCATCTTGTATGAATTCACGAGTTTCTCGATGAGGGGGTGCCTGGATAAAGAAAGATACCAAAACGGAGAGGGGACCGTTTTCTTTCGAGTTCACTAATCACTAACACACAAGACCATCAACCAATCACCGACATCGCGAGCCCCGCGAGGCTGCTACCTTCTTGGACCTTAACACCAACTTGGAGAATGTGCGTTGCTGGCAGGACCCCTGGACAACACCCCGTTGGGCCCATCGGACCCCCCTCAGCAATACCGAGGCGCACAGAGGGAACCATTGGGGGATCACGGCGTCGTCGGGCCTGCTTGGCGTGCATGGCATTGATTCAAGACGAGGTCGCGAGCTTGTCCCCGACACGTGGGCCAGGGTCGTGATCCCTGTGCGCATGGGCAAATCAGAGAACGAGCGGTGTGGCTAACAATTTTCGATGCCGGGTGGCCCAAGCGCCCAGCCCCCCTGGCCAACAGGCGGCTCTAAAATGGTCTGATGGTGACGTCAGGCTGGAGATCCCGGTTCGCCCTTGGCGCGCCTGTCGAGAGACGTCGCCTTCCCGCGCAGACAGCCGCCGCCATGTGCACTTCGGCTCTCGCCTTCCTACAAGTCCCATCCGACATGATGACCAACGCAGCCCGCGAACCCATCCAGCCCGCCAAGGAAATCGTCAATCAGGACCGCGTCTCGGTAGCCAACGGTAAAAAGCGACCCATGACGCAGCGGGCAAGAGCACCTCATCACGCCAACACTCGCACCCGTCCCATCATTCAAATCGGTGCCGCGTCCATCGTGTCGAGCCCCGCAATAGACCAGTCGAGACCGCGGCACTCGGTCCAGAGACAAGCCGTGTGCCGTCGGCCAAAGACTGATATACACCTGCCGAGATGCAAGATGCACCATCTGCCATCGGCGGATGCTTGGCACCGGCTTTTGCCGTTCCGACCCTCTCACGGAACCGACGGTGCGAGCGCCTCGAGACCCGCTTCGGCTTGGACGACGCCGGCGGCGAAGCCAATACTTTTGCTCAATGCGACGGCCTTCTCATACATCTCTCGTGCCTCCGCGGGGTTCCCTGACAGCTTCGCAATATCGCCCAGGTTGCACAACGAGACGGCGCATGCATGATCGCATTCGGCCGTCCGTTTCTCGCCCTGCGGTTCGCTGGCATGTTGTTCAGCGTTGGTGGCCCAACGACGAGCGGCCGCCAGATAGGAAGCTCGCCGCACGGCCGGGTCGGATGATGTCTCGATGTCCTTCATCATGGCGTCAACAGCCGCCTCGCCGGCCGGGAGGACGGGATGCTGGGCGAAACAGGTTGCGATGTTATTCACTTCGACAGTTGCTTGTCAGCCATGTACATGATCCGGTTCCATCCGGGGAGCAATATGCCTCGCCATCGCGGGGTATCTCGACTTACTCAACACGGCACTGTGACATTGATCCTTGCTCAATCCGAGGGCTTGGAAGAAGAGCGGCAAAGCAAGATGAAACTGGGATCTCGTCTCGTAGCTGTTGCCAAGAGCTGCAGCGTCAAAGTCAGCAACAAAGGTCGGAAGAAAGCAACGGTGAAGTAAACAATATCGACATGAGAAAAGAAAAAAACTCACACTCGATGGTGGCCCCAATCTCCTCAGCACTCATCCATGTCCCCTCGCTGTCCTTGGAGCCCTCGACAGTCCGTCTCTGGAGCTCCTTCAGAGCTGTCTCAACCGCCCATACCAGTCTCTCATGGGCAAGCTCTGGTTTCCGAATATGCTCATCCGAGTACAGGTCTGCCAGCTTAACGCTGATACCTACCGATTTACCCAGAATCCGCGTCCTCTTCCCCCAGAGAGTCTCCGGGACCTCGACGACAGCTCCCTCGTCCGGCACAGGAGCTCCAGGCGTAGGTGGCATGAATGGCGGCATCAAGGCCTGAGTGGACTTGCCCTCCTTGACGGTCCTCTCCATGACCTCTACCCAGCGCTTACAATCCCTCAGCAGGGCTTCCAATACCTTGGCCGAGCCAGCATAGTTTTCACTCTTTTCCAACCAAGCCGCTATCTGGATCTTGATACCCATCACGTCGTCCGAGAAGGGGTCGACACGGAGTTCATCGCACAGCTCAAGCGCCTGCTTGTAGTACTTGAGCGCCAGCTTAGGATCGGGGGCATAGTTGCTGTAGTAGAGAGCCCGCCTGAGGGCCTTGGCAACCGGCTCGGGATATCGGGTGAACTGCTCCGAGTAGAAGTAGGTGTAGTACAAGCGCGAAACGTAGACGATCACGACGGCTAGACCGGCGAGTCTGCCAGCACGAGGTTAGTTTGTTGCCTCGATATCAAAGTCGGGAAGGTGACAGGGGATGTGGGGCTCACATAGACAACGCAAACACTAGCTCGCCCGGGCTTTGCTTGTACACACGGCGGATGTTTTCTATCCTGAAAGGCGCGCCCAGGCTGCGGAAACTTGCCCACAAGCCCCGCAACAACACTCGCGTCAGCGTTTGGCGCGGCGGAGGCGCGGACCCATCGTCTTCTTTGTCACTCCGAGGCCTGTTCGGATTGCGTGGTCCTCCGGTGGTTGACTGAAAGCGGCGGTGGCATTGGCATCGGGATGTTGTTGTTTCGGAGAGCGCGGAGAGGACGGAGGTCGCGGAGCCGGTAGGGTGCAAAGCCAATCGTAGCGCGACCGAAACAACTAAATTTCGTGGGAGTCGGCGGAGCGCTCCGGGCGAGAGCCGTACGGGTCTAATGAGGGACATGACGGGCCAGCAACCGTAAATGGAGCATTGAGCCGGCAGGACGTTGGGCGCGATGGTGAGATTTGCGACGTGAAGTTGAGCTTAAAGTTTGCATCATGAGCTTTCCAAATTGGAAAGCTTGGAAGCTTACCAAATCGCGCCAATCTGATTGGTGCAATGTAGTGTGACGTCCATGGCTGCCTCAGGCAGAGACCCTGGATTCGTGGAGTTAACCCCTGTCGGTCCCGAGGTTTCAAAGAATTGCGTGAGACGGGTCCATCGCTCCCTCCGCTTGTCGGGTTCGTAGTTTCCCTCTCAACGTGGAAGAGTCATTTTGCAAAGAGATTTCGTTCGTTTCTAGCATCTGCTGTTCAAAGCCAATAAAGGTGTGTTGAGCCGCCATTTTCACCAAAATAACTAATCACGCATCTGCTGACTCGCTGTTTAGTTGCCTCATCAGCATCATGGCCGGCAAATTTGAGCCCAAGACGCCTGTCCAGCTGGCTCCTCCCAAGGATGACCCCATTTCTCTGGAGGAATTGGCCAAAGCAACCGGTACGGCCAGTCTTTCGGAGTGTCTCCCATTCATGGGTTTTGTTCTGCCCAGTATCACCTTCCTTTTATGCCGCTGGCCCCCAGGCACCGGCTGGCCAGCCCTGCTGCAGATGCTGGGACATGCGTCCACCGCTTTTTGGGGTCGTTGGAGACGGCGAAACTCTGGCTAATGTGATATATCGCAGGGGAAAATGGCGGAAAGTGCTATGTCGCCATCAAGGTGCCGCAAACCCGCCCTTGTAAGGTGGAACTGTGCAAGACAGCCGGCTGACACGAACCCCAGGGTATTGTCTACGATGTGACCGGGAATAAGGCCTACCAGCCGGGCGGCTCATACCACGGTACGTCTTCATGCCTCCTTTTCCATCCTCTTGGCGTCGTCTTCGCCCTCGTCCTCGCCCTCGCGTCGCGTCGCTCGTCGGTGGACCGCCTGCCGTCCTGACGGCGATGAGAAGCGGGGTCGGCACACCGCCGCCGGTGAGCGGCATCACTGTAGGACCTACATCACTGGTTGGGAATGGAGCGTTTGCGCCCCCGTTTGCAGTTCTGCTCCTCCACCGTCAACGCCCGACAGTCCGGTCTAACCCCTTACCGTTTAGTCTTCGCGGGTAAGGATGCGTCGCAAGCGCTCGCCAAGACGTCGACCAAAGAGGCCGACGTCAGCCCGGAGTGGAAGCATTTGGATGACAAAGAGAAAGGCGTGCTCAACGACTGGGTCACGTTCTTCTCCAAGAGGTACAACGTCGTGGGCAAGGTGGAGGGTGCGACCAATTTCGACGAGTAAGCCCATCGAAGGCAACAGAGCCAGATCGTGACGGAAGAGCGATATTCCTGCGAAATATTAGACGTTACTTCTGCCCTGTTCCCATTGCACGTCTTGGTGCCCATCCACACGGTATGTCTCGGCGGTCCGCTCCGCTGCTAATAGTCCGTCGGCCTTGAGGGATTCGAGGCTCCAAGAACCAGCCGGGCTGTGTTCGGTCTCGATATTGGGCGACAAGTTTCGAAGATAAGGATCCTTTGTTGGCACCTTTCTTCCCTCAGAAATAGCCTTTAGAGCGACGCAATTTCTTCTCCGTCGTGTCCACCCTCGGGTTAAGCGTCGTATCGTCTTTCGGTCGTGAAGCCGGAAACAGAGCAACTCGAGACAGAAGGGAGAACGACCGAGGAAAAGAAAGGTCTTATATTGATAACCCCTGGGGCTATTACGTGAGGAGGCGGTAACCCCTGTTTTGGGGTGGCCTGGTGATGATTGGTTGCTGAGGCATGCGCCGAGGGAGGTGCTTCGGTGACCAAAAGAGAAAGCTAACGTTGGGGCTACGCAACCGTTCAAGACGTTGTTATCCGTTGTCTCTCGGTGTTTGTATTGTATTGTACTCTGTTACATGTACTTTTCCGTGTCGTGATACCGGGGGGTTCATTTGGAGGACAAGAAATCCAGGAAACACAGAACACTAACTGGACATGGCCTGGTCGTGGGGGATCCGGCTTCCAAACACCGCATCTCGGCAGTTCGATAGGACCAGCAGGAACAGGAACATGAACTTCGGCTGGGGAGAGAGGAGTACCAGCCATAGGTCCTTTGGTAGGTACTGGGGAGATACACACCCCCAAGTCCCAACCCCCCCTGTCTGTTACGTTGAGCCAAAGTGAGAATTCATGCAGACCCTGACATTGCCATCTCGACGATACGCTCGCGCGTCCGCAGTTACACGCATCGTTGCCTTTACGGTTTTGGATACCTATGTGCGACCGGGGGGTCTAGTCTGGTCTGGCTTGAAGCCATGTGGTACGGAACAACGCGGCCATCGTTGACGCTTGTCGTTTGGCGCATAGCATGTTTTCCTCTCTCATCATGTGTGCTATAAGGTATACCGTCTACTGTAGCGCGTTAGCGCGCCAGCATTGTGTATCTGTTTGTCTGCGTGCTCATCGTATGTTGATGTGTCACGCGGCGCTTTTGATTGGGGAGACTGCGATGGAACCTGGGCATGGAACTCGGCGCGTTCTCATTACATAAGACATATATTGCAGGTATATATATAGACATATGTATATATCCACCGGGTTAGAAAGAAAGAAAGATGGTACAGAGATCTAGAAGAGAAAGCGGGTAGAGAGGTATAGATAAGGTTTCCGTTTTGGCTGCAACGAAATCTCGTGGCGGCGGGTTTCTACTAGATATTAGATCTACAAGAGAACAACCCACCGCTCCCGGAAAGGAGGGAGGGGGCTAAATACATTCCTGGGCCATATCTCCGGATCGGGGCGTCTGTGCATCACGTCTGGGGCGGGCCGGCAGGCAGAGGCGGA
Organism: Echria macrotheca; assembly: GCA_030411725.1. Classification (NCBI taxonomy): domain Eukaryota; kingdom Fungi; phylum Ascomycota; class Sordariomycetes; order Sordariales; family Schizotheciaceae; genus Echria; species Echria macrotheca. The sequence continues at coordinate 721,129 of MU839835.1, forward strand.
GAGAGACATGGGGATGAAGGCAGGGGTCTGGATAGGTACGATCACTAAGGAGGGTGGCAAGGTGGGCGGATGGGCAGTTGGTGGGTTGCGTTGGAGATTCCTCTTCCATAAGGCTGGGTGACATGATCACGGAGGGGCGGGGAGCGGTTGAGTGCTCTATACCGCTACCCACGGCTCTGGTACTGAGGTTACCTTGAGGATGGGCAGATCAAGCGGTTGCTGGGCTGTCAGTCAGTAGTTAGGTACCTTAGTCGTAGTAGGGGTACAGGTATTTATCCCACATGCTATACGGTTTAGACGCTGCCAAGAGAACCCGATGACTGATGACGGGGGGGTTTCAGGGAAAGAAGATCCCTGGGCGGCCAGATAGGGTGCTGACTGGAGGTGATGGGGAACTGTGGCTACATTGTACTGTGATATGGTTCGATGGGAGAGACCCTTGTAAGCTCGGTCAGTCTCCTTTCGGAGATTAGATCACCGGTCAATGATCAAATCCCGAACTTCTCCGGGCACCTCCGGTCGGGAGCTTGGGTGTTACCCTCCACTTCTCCTGCTTATTCCTACAGAAGATTACCTGGGTATGGTAGGAGGGTGGTAGTAGCCGTCTCTACCTGCTTTGAGTAGACACCCAATGTCAGGTCCCAGAGCAACTCAAGCTCGGCAGGAACTGCCGGTCGGAAGCAAGGGGGACTGACTCTACCAGGTACAATACAATGTGCGACATGGCATACCCGTGTTCGGGCATGTTGTCCGGCCATGCCGGGTAACCATGCCTGCGGCGCGTCTGTCTTTGGTTTTCTGGCCCCCAACAGATGTACACATTGCAGCGCGATTGCCAAACTAGACAGCTTCTACAGGGATCTGTTTGACGTTCTGGTTCTACAAGGGACGCAGGGGATTGGTGCCCCAGGAAAGAAAACAGGGGCTGTAGAGTTTGAAGAGCAGGGACATACACATGACAGAATACGCGGAGCGTATTGCTGCTTTCTCAACGAGAAAAGAGATGACATGTCGCCAAGCACATGGAAACCACGCGCATCTTTACCTTACTCTCAAGCTTTATAGAACCACCATCCTCGAGACGTCCCATCCGGTATTCGCACCGGAATAAAAGAGAGAAGCAAGTAGCACCCTACAAAGGTCCTGTGCGACGCTTACGTCTGCCAAACACGTCGACATTTGCCGAGGTGGGACACAACATGCGGAGACTCGGCGCTTGCCGGGTACGACGGACTGAGAGAGGCTCTTTGAGCGCCAAGAAAGTCGCACAACAGCAAGGATCGACAAGGCCGTAAGGGTCACTAACGTATGAGGGGACATATGAAATCCAGGGAATTGAAGTTTGAAGAGGTGCCACGACAAGGAAAGGGACGTAGAGGATGTGTGTGGGTGGGGTGGGAGAAAAGGGGGGTTGTTTGCGTTTATCTTGTGGTTTTCTCTCCCTCTGTCGAAGCGACGGAATTAGGCCCAAGTCCTCGTTTCCTGAAAGTGAAGGAAGCAGCAGCAGAAATTATTCGAATTCGTTCATATCATCATCTCGTTACCAGACTTTTAGACTTTTACTCACCTCAACCCCTTTTCCCCGAGCACGAAGGTCGTCCCCAAAACACCACATACTCCACATCTCGCTGACAAAAAGAGAAGCCCAAACAACCCGAAGCACAAAGATTACCCAAACCCCTGAGCTAAGTTCGTTCGTCACTCATGGCATCAAACCCTTTCAACCCCGACCGACCCGAAACCAACACAATATTCACAAGCCCGCCAGCCTCTACCTACAACACCATATCACAGCACACGCACACCTAGGACCTCGGATCCCCTGTGTTCGCACGAGAGTGAGCTATATGAATCAACCTAATGTAGACCTAGACGCCCCGATAAAAACTTGCCTTGATAGTCCCCCCTCCCAAGCTGGTACTGCTGGTAGCCCTGACCGCCGTCCTGGCCGCGGGCGCGGGCCTGGCAGCCGTCACAGGGGTAGTCTTGGTCCCAGATGTTGCGGAGCTTCTTGACGCTGCAGCACTCGTGGTTCGGGTCGTTCCTCGCAAAGTGACAGTACGACTTGAGCCGGAAGGTCGAGTGGCCGCACGTGAACATGAACTCCTCGAAATCGCACATGATGTGTGTGAGGATGTCTCGGGGGGGAGGGGGGGCGGCCGCGGAAGGGTGCAGGATCGACACGGCTGGTGCCGGATGATTTTTTATTTTTTTTATTTTGTTCGACGGGAAGTGCGTGAATAGAACGGCTGAGCAGAGAGTTATTGAGCAAAATGGTTAGTATGACCTCCTGTGTTGACTCGATCTTTGGTATAGACATACAACTACGTATCTGGATTCCCGGTTTGACTTGAACACAGGCTGAAAAGGAGACAATCACGCCCGGAAGGGACAGTTGATGTTGCTGAAAATGTGAGAAACATCCCCAGACTGACGAGAGAGAAGCTGCTTTATATCTGAGTGTGGCCGAGACACCCACCCTCCCAACCACAGGCTTCACGTCTTGCAACGACCCGCTGGTGCGAATACAGTGAGTGGCATGCTCGCTCGTCCCACATCACGACGCAATAGGCTCGCATCACGACAAGAACTGTGATGCTGAGGGAATGACATATCACATCTGGGCGAGCCATACCTGAACCAAGAGCATCGCATGGTCCGGACCAAAACATCACCAACTTCAACCGGTAAACCGATTGCCCAGTAGCCCCACGATGTAGGTGGAGCACACAGCTGAAGTGGCGTCTGCAAACGGGCATCCCTTGAGTACCTAAGTAAGCCTCTGAATAATACCTCTGAGAAGCACCCCAATCAAGATGGCCAGAGAGCAGGTCCCTTGAGAAGAACTGCATATGCCAATCTGACACAGCCGTGCCCTCTGTACAACTGGGAACCCGGGTCTGGTGGCTGTCACTCCGTGTTGCTCGACATAAAACTGAGGCAGGTCCTGTCTGGATGTCTGTCCTTCAAAGCCAGGTCTTCCTAAGCATCATGTTAACTGGGCTAGCACGCCAAGTTCGACAGTGGCACTTCCGCATCCTCCAGGCCCTTCTGCCCCTTCTCGGCTACCATTAGCATCTCAAGACAAGACGAATACTCTACATGTTAGATATGGCAGATATATCACCCAAAATGGCAGACTATCGCAGAGTACAGCTGCCGGGACGCTGGGGCCCAGCTCGGCCCGCTACGGGGAGGTGTCCTGCAACAGCCGGCGACTACCTTATGACCGGCATCTGGCCGAGGTTGAGCAAACACCTGACGTGCAGCCGGCTAGGCCTGGGCGAGCAAGGTGATGGGGGGCCCAGTGGGCCAGTCGAAGGCGGCTCTTTGCTGTGTGGGAAATCCAGAGCCGACCGGTCCAGGGTCTGGAGGCTAGCTGGCAGCAGCGAGCAAACTTGGCCTCTCGCAACTCGACGTTGTACAAGGACGCTCTGTAGCCAAGGACGGCACAGAGCTAATGCAGAGATCCGCCGGATTGAAGAAGCCGCAGGATGTGCCGCGCGCCGCTGTGAGACATCGGCCCTTGCCGGTTGCTGAAGCCGCGAAAGAAAAACACCTGCCAGGCTTAGTATCGCCAGTCTCGACAAAATGCGCGTGCCAACACAGCGTGCATTTGCTTGTTAATTGCCTCTGAAGCGAGCATTAGCCGCTGCCAGACGTCTTGAGTGAGTAATTGGTGCCGAATCGGGTTACGGACTCTTTCGGGCCTCCGTGTTGAAGCACCTCGAGAATTCCTGGCCGATATTGATTGGGAGTCGGAAGTGGCTTGTGTCACGATCTCTAAAGTCGAGTTTCGTGGGCGACAAAACTTTGCCAAGCCGATCTAAAATCTGGCTGTCTCGCTCGCTTATCACCACGTGATAGCCGCAATCGGGAAGGCCCCACGAGGCAACCTTCACCGAGAATGGCTCGGGACGCGGCGATGCTGATTGGCGCAAAGGCCGTGCCGTCACCGACCAAAGGCAGAAAGTGAGGCGGACTGCGGGTCGCATCCGGTTGCCTGATTTCAGGCGGCCGGTGTTTAGAGCAAACGCTGCTCCCTCCTTCCCATCAATCCATCAATCAACTCCCCACCTGTCTCTGTCCCGACTCCAACGTTGCCCCATCGACTTGACGACAGCGTCGACCGCCCATCGCCCTTTTTTGGCTGCAGTCCGTCCTTATTCGCCATCGCGGCCCGATCCGTGATTGATTGATCGAGCTGCCCGCGCCTGGAACATGTCTGGTTAGCAACCCGCCGGGCGTCATTCGCAATCCCTCGCCTTGCCCTTTCCCGCAATCCCCTCAGTCGCCTTTCCGCCCTCGAGCACCGCATTTGCTTTCTTCCAGTCCCGACTTGTCGACGCCGCGATTCTTCTTGCGCCTGCTTGTCAGTGCCCGTTCCTTTATCTTGACTCTTTCACTCCCAGCCTTGGCTGCCTCTTTCTCTGCGGATCTGTGATTGCCCGGAGTTGGGACATGGAGCTGTCTGTGTCGAAGATATAGCGACAAAATCCGCTCGTACTAACTGTCTTGTAGAGAGCTGGTTCTCAACACTCCGTCGGCAGCTGCTGCCAGGTTTCGCAACATGTCGGTTTGTCCTGGGTGCGAGGCTCTGCGGGCCCTTCGAGCTAACGTGTCCATGTAGCTTCATCTCAACAGCACATGCAGTATTCCCAGAGTGAGCAGGACACAGTATGTTGTTCACACTCCTCCGTGGGTCCTTTTTCCAGATCTGACCGTCTCTCAGTCTGCCAATATGTCTGGCCATCCTGTTCCAAACGATATGCTTCCTGAATCATCGGACTCCTTTGGTATGGACAGCATGACACGACAGACACAAATGAACGCATTCGCGTCGTATGCCAGCCTAGGTGGCGCCCTCAACCAGTATCCCTCTGGATTTAGTTTTCGAGCACTTCCCATGAATGGACAGGGCCAGCAGGTTTTAAGCCAGGACCCAGGCCGGGCCCCTCTGGAGCATTTCCTTATTCACGATGACCAGCCGTGGTCTTCGCTCAGAGTCAACGGCGTGGCCCGTTCTGTCGGCTCAAAAGCCAGGCAATCTAATGGCTACCCTATTGGTATCGACATGTCTGCTTTCACTGGTTTTCGGAGTCCAGCCGTCCTCTCGGAGGCGGATGATTCGGGCTATTACGGGAGTTCCGCAAGTATCGCCAGGCAGAGTGTCGTGGATGCTTCGGTTTATAGCGGCGACCCGGATTGTGGCACGGAAACACAGAGCTTTATCGGCCCCATGTCTGACCTACACCTCCAAACTCACCCTAGCCAAAGTCCAGGTACGGCCGGGAAATCTCGTCACGGCGCCGGCTCCGAAGCCGGCTTGATCTGCCCCGTGTGTCACGAACGTGTCAAGACAAAGGCAGAGCTCAAGTATGATCCTAAAGCACCGTTGTACAGGTTTGAGTGCTGATGAGTTGCTCCAGTAAACACGACCTTCGCCACAGGAAACCCTTTATGTGCCAAGTTGCTGGCTGTGCCCGTAAGGAAGGCTTTGGCACTACTAACGACCGTGATCGCCATATGAAGTCTGTCCACAACCTCAAGGGGATCAAGTACCGCTGCCACGAGGGCACATGCAAGGGCGGAACCAAACTCTGGCCGAGAGCAGACAATTTTGTTGCCCACCTCAAACGAAAGCATCAGATTACCCTTGGCCCCACTCCAGACTTGAGCCCTTATGAGCAAAAGTACGTAAATCCTGTACGCTTGATAGACTGTTGCCTGCTCACACTGTGTGTTTCAAGGCCCGCGGATGACGAGGATGTGCCGGAATTGGCTCCCTCTGAGGTACAGAAGCCCCGTATGACAAGCCACATGTCCCCCTCCACATGGATGGATATGGACCAGCCTCAGGACCACAGTGATCTCCCAAGCGGAGAGATCAATCTCGAGCCGCTACGGGATTGCTCGCAATCGGCGGTCGCGGAAAACTTGTCCATGAGAAACTCCTCGGACAGCAGCCGGCTGCGGCTGGACATGGACCCGATGCTTTCCGCCAACAGGGAGTCCCGGTCCAATGAAGACATCATCCTGTCAGCTCCGACAAATGGACCACTATATCCCCATGAGACTTATAAGCCGGATGTAGTATCCCCAGCGGAGTTGGGGTCACCACCAGATTCGGGGAGCCTTCCGGGGAGCCAAGGTGTAGTTTCAGCGAGAGAATACATCAGCGTGAGCCCGGATCGGGATGCCGGTCAAGCCCAACTCGTCAGGCCTGGTACAATGGATAGGACAGAGTTTCCAGCGGATACGGACCGCGATGCTTCCGAGGACGGGTACTTCAGTGATGGTGCCTCCCAGGCAGAAGATGCCGACGAGGACAACACTGCGGGCGATGCCTTCCAGGATCACCAGGACTCGCGCGCAACCTTGGAGAGTGTGTCCAGCGCCGCCTTTAATGCAACCCGTCCCTTGGTAAGCGGCGGAAAGCCTGCTACATCCGAGCTTCCGTCGATCAAGTCACTCATTCGTGCTGATTTGGACGAGACTGAGGCAAGTGCCTTTCTCGAGTCGCTTGAGGAGCATGGTATTCTGGACAAGATCATTAGTAGGTTCGGGTACCAGAAGGCGAAGGAAGAAGACCAAAAGACGGGTGAGGCTCAGACAGATCCTGCCGCGCCAGCCGGGAAAGTGTCCAAGGACGTGCTGTGCAACGAATGCGGCAAGTCGTTTAAACGGCACTGTGAGCTCAAGTATGATGACCCCCCGGGCTTTTTGGTGGCAGGTGCTAACGGCTCACCAGAAAACACCAAAAGCGTCACGATAAACCGTACGCTTGCACGCACACGGATTGCGACAAGCGGTTTGGGAGCAAGAACGACTGGAAGCGCCACGAAAACAGCCAGCACATCCAGCTCGAGTTCTGGAGATGCAACGAGAAGGGCAAGGGTGGCGTAGAGTCCAAGCCATGTGGCAAGACGTCGCACAGAAGAGAGAACTTCAAACACCACCTCGAGAAGGAGCACGGCATCACGGACCCTCAGACTCTCGAGCGTCGGTGCATCGACTACCGCAACGGGCGCAACCATGAGTCGCGTTTCTGGTGCGGCTTCTGCCAGCAGACGATCGAGTTTACGAAGCGCGGTTCGCTGGTATGGTCAGAGCGATTCGACCACATCGATGCGCATTTCACTGGGAAAGACGGGCCGAGGAGGGATATCCGGGAGTGGAAGAGCATCGAGTCGGAGCCGCTCGAGATCTTTCAGACTATCGTCCCGGATGCGAGATCGCCGGACAGCTCTGATGGCGACTTTTTCTCGACAGAGGAAGAAGGTGACGCCGGCACCCGCAAGCGCCGCGCCGAGAATGACGACGCCGCAACGACGAAGCGCCGCCGGCTTGCCCAAAACTACAAAAGTATCCAAGGGTTGTTGCTCTGGGAATGCGTACGCTTTTTCTTGTTTGAATCGTGGTCCAATCATCTAACCTGTTGCAGTGCACTTGCGAGAGCGTTTACACGCGCGCGGTAACGACGAGGTGTATGAATGCTAGCTGCGCGCATGTGTGTTGCGAGTCGTGCCAGCTAGCGTTGCCGGACGATATGATAACGAAGCGACCCGTGGATTGATGAACGATGCGCCAAACGACCTTTTTCTTTGGCTGTATGATACGTGATACCCCTTGGGATGGATGTCTAGCATGTATTGCAGCTATTTGCATACCCTTGGATATTTTTTTTGGTATTCTCCTTTCTGATCACTTCTTGGTATAAGCAAGCGGGCACGAGCGAGGTAACTGTACTTGTCATGAATTATGAAGAAACGGGTAAACTGCTCGTAGGACAGACATGGGTTGGTTGGCGAAGGGTGGTGGTGTTTTTCATTTTGGAATATTGGCGAACGGGCGGCCATGGATATTGGGTTCTAGACTCTTTCAAAAAATACCAGGAGGCTTTTCGTCACCCATCACACACACAACCTTCATGACGCAGGGATCAGACCCATGCGTCCCGAGGGGATGATCATTTTTTGGCTGGGGAGGGACGAAGTAGTACCGATAATGACATGATGCTTTTCCGGACCGGGAGGTGTGAGTACTGAAGCTTCGGCATTCGGTCATGATCCCTTCCTCATTTTGTGTCCGTGATCTCGGTCCCGTGTGTGAGCTGTGTGTGTGTTCTGGCCCGCCGCCTCCCCCCCCCCCGCGTTTGTGAAGTTTGGGTGCGGCTGATGGATATGAGACAGCAAGACAGGGTACGATGGCAGCATTGGTATCACTGTAGCATCATCCCTTTGGTCTAGACTTTTTCGTCTGAAGATTTGAGGGTTTCTTTCGTTCCTGCACTGCACGTGTGTCGGATATATTTAGTGTTGTTTTGGGAAGGGAAGGGAAAGGAAGTGAATTGATTGTTGGGGGCGCTTTTGGAGATATGAGATGTTCAGGTGCGGCTGTGGAGGATGATGACGCGGGGGAGGAGGAGGAGGAGGGTGGCGGTGTTGGTTTGAAGTTGACCATTTCATTACAGTTTACGGTGGGTGGGAGCTACGGATTAGACCTAGGTTTTGTGCAATCGCTGTGATGCTGTGATGTAGGTGCGGAATTGTAAATGTGGAATGTAGGCCGCTGGAGCATTCAGGAGGGAGGACTCCAGAAGAGGACCGCGGGGTGGGGGGTGCTTGTGTTTGGTGGTTCATGCTATCTCATCTCATCGTGTTGATGAGAGCATCAGCTAGGTATCCGGTGTCGGCTCTCCCCCAAGGCAGACTGTTTTTTAAAGGTTAGTAGGTAGGTTTGATGGTAGGCGCATAGCAGTCACTGAACGGGTCAACCTGAAGCAAAGGGGTACGACCAAAAGTCAAAGGTGGAAAAAAAACCGTTGCAAGCAGGAAAACCAGTCTGCTGAGACACCACAGCAGACAAGCAACAACGCCTTGGGAAGAAGAAACACACTGACAAGCCACTCTCAGCCATTTTCTACAAGTTGAGGTGTTGGAAAGGCAGATAACCCAAGCACGAGAGAAGGAGAAAGAAAAATCCGCCACAAGGCAAAATAAGGCAAACCACCACGTCATCAAAGCCCGAATCCCCACGTCTCAGGTCATCAGAGAGGCAAGTAGGTAAATATACCTCGAACAACAACATCCGACAAACCCGAGGACGCGTTGTCTGCTACCTACTCTATGGGAGATGAAGGAAAAACAAATAAAAAATTCTCCTACGGAAATATGCAAAGACCGGGAAGGCAAGGCATTTTTCTACACTTTTGTGTATCAGGTTTTGCTGCTGCGGACACACGCAGAAGTTCTCACCAATGAGGTGTTATAGATCTTGCCAGTTTTAATGTGCAAGCTACTGCTGCACTGCATTCACTGCGGCCTGTCGTTGTCGAAAGACGCTCACTGCAAAAGAATAGGCAGCAGCAGGGATGGGACGGACGATGGGATGACATGGATGTCGGCCTGGACACAAGACGAAAGGAAGAAATGAATGCAGTGACTGACGATGGGAATTTCCAAAACAGACAGACCGAAAGAGACCGCAGCGACCTGGCCGGCCGGCGGACCATACCATACCCCCCCTGTCCACTGGGAATGTTTTAAACAACGCTTGTTGAACCCGATCGTTCTGTGTCCCGGCCGGCTTTCTTGGCCGGCCCAGCCACACACACACACTCTCTCTATCTCTCTACTTTCTAGAGTTGGTCGCGTGTATAGTTACGTAGCCGCCGCGGTGGAGGAAGGTCCCTTTGAGCAGGATTACACGCCCCGCGGGAACGGTAGGATTCATGTTTTGTTTCATGCTCGCTCTTTGAAGGTCTCGGAGAGCGATGACGATCGTCTTGTTCATCTAGACCTATCTCCAGACGCCGCACCGCGCTAGAATCAAGAACCCCCCAGGCCGTGGCGGTTCCAGAGCATCTGCGTCGAGGCCAGACCGTGCCCACCCTGGCTTGTCGGCGTTGGGCGAGCAGGGATGGGGGAGAGAGAGGAGGATCAACGTCGGCCGAGATACTGTGTATAACTTTGGGGAGAAGATTAATTGCAATTGCCGACCGGTTATGGATCGTCCTCATCATCCACACATGAGTGCGGCTGCTGCCTTGCCCTGCGCAAATTGAGGGGCCCATATCGCTTCGTCAATGGACAAAAGTCCCCGCGCGCCGAAAGTCGACTTGACAGGTTCGGTTGATGAGAAAGCTTGCGGACTGCAGACCGCAGACTGACTGCCACTCTGAATGGGCCGGTTGGGCAAGCAAGCTTTGCTTTGGGATTCCGAGAGAGCGGACTCGCTGGCAGAGAGACAAGGCGTCCGACGCTAGTTAGTGTAGAGCTTGACTGCAACGGCCGCCTTGGGATCGTCAGGCGGGGCGGCCTCCCTCACCGAACGGGGAAAATGGAAAGAACCCGCCACAGAAGTCGGCAAAGCTTCCATGGTCGCGTCGTTTGCACTGCCCCATTGCATCCACCTATGATCCCCCACCCGATCAACGTCGCAACGCCAAAGAGCCTAAAGCGCTGGCATGTCGATAGTTGTCTGCCGCAGCAATGGCGGCGGCTTATCACCCTCTATCTCTCTTCTCTTTCTGGATACCGACTTCAGCTTTCGCGTTTTGGGCGGCTTCGGGGACCCGACCCATCGCTCGGTCTGTGCAATCTATTTTCTCCCCGCAATTGGGGGGGGGGAGGGTAACCGACCAACTCGGGATCGTTGTACCTGGTGTGTAGTGGTGTATGCGGTCCAGAACCGAGTAATCTCTCGTCAATTTCCACTCTGTTGATTGCCGCCCGGTGGCCCAAGCAAGCCATGAAATTCCCAAGTCCACGGTATTCTCCAGCCCACCCGCACCGAGACAACCTGACGGCGACGCAGGGGGGTTTGGGTCGCAGCACGATCGAGGCCCGAGGGATGGAAATAGCCGCGGAAGATTTCGCCATTTCAGCTCCACGGACGTCCATTTGCAAAATCCTCTTTGTACGATGCAACCTGGGGGCGGTCCTTGGCGTTGCCTGGCACGCGTCGAGATACTAGGTACGAGATGTACGAGGTCGGGTTGTCACGAATCATGACGTCTCTTCTCCGTCGTCGGGGAAGATGAGCATCTGCACCGCGAAATTGCTCGACAGGACGGTCGATAGAAATGGCATTATACAGTGCTTTGTCGTTGCTACCAAACGGTAGATGGGCACGCACGATGCCACCGTGGATGCCTCGCCATGATAGGTGACCCAGATGGTGGGGGGAAGGGGAGAGAGGAAGATGCCGCGGTGGATCGTCCCATGCATCACATCCATCCCCCGGGAGCCAAAGGGAGTGACACATGCCGTCACATCGACGCGGGAGCTTCCACGGTGTCGACCAGCCACCAGAGCAGTGGCAGTGGGAGCAAAAACCCAATCGCTGGCTTGGAGTGGCCTGAGGATGATGAACAGGGCAAACGCCCACCTTGGCCGGGCAATTCGACCCCACCTACGATGGTCGATTCGACCTGCAACTGCCGCCGATCAATCTTGCTGGTCCGCAAAATAAGCGACGCCCCTGGCGCCGGCCGCCGCGAGGGCGACGTGGGCGAGCTGGGAAAATCACGAAACACGTCAAGCGAGAATCCAGAGTTTGTCGGGGTTGGCTTTTCGCTTGAGGGGTCGGCGTAGCGGGGAACGATCGTGTGTGGCGGCTTGCTCTGGGGGGCGTCAGTCAGCCTGGCAGGCCGCTGGGATTCATCATTCGCTGGAAGAGACCGCCATCACAAACGCCTTGCCGCTGTCTCGACTAGTCTGCTCAGGCGGTTCGCAGTGGTCCGTGGTGCTCGGGAGGGGAGGCGTGGCCACGGCCCCGCGCTGACGAAACGGGGAATGTTGTGTTCAGGGTCCCCTCCTCGGGTCGCGCGAAACACCACCACGCTCTCGGTACGAAGGGACCTTCGAAGACGTGGTGGTTATTGCTTTTCCCGTTCGGAGTCGAGGGCGTCAAGCCACACCGTAGGTCATCGCCGTCCATCAGGTTGTTTCCCGTGTGTCCCGCGCACCAGCTGATCGGGTTGGCAGTCACTCTCTATGCGACAGCTGAACCCGGCATCAATTGCAGTGCTGAGGGTCTGTGGGTCATCATGTACCGCGATTGTATCGTCTTGTGTACGGATGGATTGCCATGGCGAGCTCGCCAGGTGTTCCGTCCTCGCTCGACATACCCGGCAGAGCCTCAACTCCGGCTTGATTTGCGTCCGTCCTCGCCGTGATGGAGCGACGGGAGGATTCCCAAGCGATCAAGCGGGGTAATACAGCGGGAGCCGGGACCACTGTCTGCGCCGTGGGCGATAACTGATGATGGCTGCTCTAGTTGGAGTTTGTGCTCTGTAACGAACAGCTACAGCTGGTGGGGCGCGGCCCTGCGATGTCCTTGTGACATGTCGACACTCACGCTATTCCAGCTGCGGGACAAGGGCGAACGACGACGAGACAGGAAAGGCGGGACTGAGGCGCAGGCCCCTCGAGTCTGGCCAATGAAGCGATAGGTCAATCTAATGGCGTCCAGGGGTACAGTGAGCGCGGACCTTTGTACCCCCTCGGCTTGTGTCGGTGGGAATATACATTTGAGGCTCTGCTTCGTCCTCTCTCTCACCAGTCTCTCTCTCCTCTCCTTCGGGCCTGTGGGTGGCTCGTCCCTTTTGGTTTGGGGTGGCCGCCCAAGGCGGTCCCCCAGCACTTACACGCCCCCCTCTCTTCCTATCCCACCCCCCCTTCCCTTCGATGCCAGGAACAGACTAAACAGAATGCAGGTCTCCAAGTACCATGGCCGTCGTGGTGGTTTTCTTTATTATCCACGTCGCGTCTCGAGTCCGTCTCCTTGTCTGCCCATCCGCAGCAAGCCACCAAGGTCCGGTCGACAAGGGGAAATCTCGACTCCGTCGGCCACCATCATCGTTCTTCTCTCGTATATATCTGCCATCCTGGAGCCTCACTCGTCGGCGCTCTTGCTACACAGGTCGCCGACACACCAGGCTACCGCTCCAAGCCTTCCACCATGAGTTATCTATCCGGCAGCCCCTACCCCTACGGGGACGAGATCTTGTCATATGACAGCTTCTACCTGGACCCAGGCCTACAAAGCCAATGGGGCCTTCCTGTCCACGAGTTTCTCAAGGACAATCAGAGGACTGCCATCTTTAACGCAGATGTTAGCACGAGCCAGGCCGGCGACTGCTATCCACGGCCTACTGTTGGCATCCCCGTCCTGACCCAACCCGCCTCGGCTCGGTTCCCCAGTCCCATCTCATCCATTGAGCCATCATCCGCCTCCGGCAGTGCCCACAGCCCTCCTGCCGACACCGAGTCGTACTCCGACCACCCCAGAACACCACCCGAGGTCTTGTCGCCTTACTCACGTCCGGCCGCGCTCAACCAGTGGAACGCCGCTCACCCCATTCAGTTTGAGGGTATGGGCGGCCCGTCCTTCTGTGTGAACCCCGTCGAGATCAACCCCAGTCAGCACGCCGACCTCAGCGAGAGCGAGCCCGACAACTTCCTCTACGGCCCGGCACGAACCCCGAGTTGGGATCGCTACTCCCAGTACGAGACCGAGCCAACCTCGTACCAACAGCCTACACCCGCCATCACCTTTGACGCCAGGCGCGTCGCCAGCCCAGACAGCATGAACACTACCGAGGACGAGGTCAACGTGGCGAGCGAGTATCCGCCGCCGCCCTCTGCCGAGCCAGACATGGAGTCCGACGAGGACGCGGTCGTTATCCCGCCACTACCGAAGCGCAAGATGGACGAGGACGCCGAATGGAAGCCGGCGAAGAAGACAAAGAACAACACGCAAACTCGCTCACCTGCGCGTCCACGGCCAAAGCCGCGACTGGCACCCGGCCAACAGTCACCGAGGCGACCCAGACCGCACCCAGACCTCCAGGGACCACAGAACACCCAACAGGCCGGCCGACCTGTGCTTCCGCCATCGCGCGGCGGCACCAAGATGCAGCTCACCTGTTCCGAGTCCGGGTGCCAGAAGCAGGTCTTCGCCGACCAGTCGGCCCTCGACCTGCACATCAAGAAGAAGCACACGCGCCCCTACCTCTGCGTGTTCCACTTTGCCGGCTGCGACTCGACCTTTGCCAGCAAGAACGAGTGGAAGCGGCACGTGGCCTCGCAGCACCTGCTGCTGCACTACTGGCTCTGCCAGGAGGACGAGTGCGCCAAGACGTGCAACGGCGGCGCGCAGCCGGTCCCGACCAACTCGAACGCGGCCAAGTCGGCGGCGGCGGCAGCACCCGCGGTGTCGGCGCACCAGCACCAGCGGTCGCGGTCGATCGCGGCGTCGGCCGACGGGAAGCAGAAGAAGATCCCCAACGGCAACATCTTCAACCGCAAGGACCTGTACACGCAGCACATGCGGCGCATGCACATGCCCGAGGGCGTGCGCAAGAAGCTGCCGGTCAGCAGCACGGGCAGCAACAAGAAGACGCTCTCGACGGCCGGCGCCGCCAGCGGTGGCGGATCGGCCATCCTGCAGCAGTGGGAGGACACGCTCCGCCGCTACCAGGACAAGGCCATGCGCTCCCGCTGCGCGCTGCCCGAGTACATGCGCTGTCCCGCTGATGGGTGCTCGGCCGAGTTCCGCGGCCCGGACGCCTGGGACCAGCGCATGGAGCACGTCGCGCGCCATCTGGACCGCGCCGCGCAGGGCAGCGAGTCGCCTGTTGCTTTTGGCGGCGAGCGCGATCGCTGTCTTACCCAGTGGGCTGGCAGCGGGGAGGTGGGTATCATTGAGCTTGTTGGTGGGCGGTGGGTGCTCCGGAATAGGGCTGCTTCTGCTTCTGCTGCTTCTACTGCTGCTACTGCTGCTACTGCTGCCGCGCAGGGCGGGGATAATAAGGCGGTCGCGAGGCGGGTGGCTGCATCATCGAGGCAGAGGCTGGGGCAGGTGGTGAATGAGGTGCGGGATGAGATCGTTGTGGGTGAGGGGCAAGAAGAGGATGATGAGGTGGATGCTGAGGGGGATATGGATGACGAGCTTTTGGCTGGGTAATATTTTCTTGGTATAGATATGGGCAACGGTGTTGGAGGGGTCTTTTTTTGATACCATGGTTTTTTTATACAACATGATGATGACTTGGGACACAAAGGCAAGACAAGGCAAGGCAAGGGCGGGACATTTGGTTTCCTTTGGCTCGAGATACCTATTTCTTTTTTTTACTTTTTCATGGGAACTCTAAACTCTTAACTGGTATTGTTATTGTTACTGAGAATCTTTTTTGTATTCTGTTTTATAGAGAGAGAATATTTCTACTTGTTTGTCGAATGGATAGAGAAAGTAATGACATAAGGTATTCCAAGAGAATTGTGCAGAAATATTTTGTATGTTGTGCAAGTTGTTCGGGGAAAGAGAGGAGGGAATGGGGAGTTTGCATAGCGTCACTTAGCGGGTTACGGTCACGGGTGTGATCTTGTTGTACTGGGCGGGCCTGCTGCTGGGCATGTCCTCTCCGTGAGGGGAGAAAATGCAGTGAAGTGGGACTGGCTGATGCACCGGACGAGACAAGCGGATTGTGTAAGTGTTGGGCACAAGATGAATTGACCAGTGATCCTGTCGTGCTCCCATCAAGGCCTGTGATTCGTCAGTTCTCGATAGTTACGTGACAGCATCCTCTTTTTTCCTTTGGTTTCTTTTGTGAAGTCTGTAAATTCTGGAGATGTGGACGTGGACGTGTGTATCGAGCCCATCCATGGGGTCCACACTCAGGGATCTTCCATCTCTCGCTCTCAGTCTCTCTCTCCTGGGTCGTCCCGCGCCGCACCAACCCCTGCATCATGATGAAGAGATATCCTGATTTGGTTCCATCTTCCCACTCAGCTGAACGAGAGAGAGCAGACGGACGGACGGACGGACGGCCTGGAAGCGCTCATCACCAAGATCACGATCGCGACATTCTGCCCACGGAAACCCCCTAACTAGTGTATGCGTGCTGCGCAACAACTACCGAGCCAGGTTGCCAGGGATGTCAATACCAAAGAGGAAATGTTGAATTCGCCAATTTTTTTTCAGCTCCCCCAGCCCTGGGTGCCTGGGGAAGCTCTCAGACCAGGTGAAGTGTGGGGGATGGAAACCCTTTGAAGTCTAGAGCAGAAGCCAGAAATGTACTAGAGTGAGTAGGTTTCGACTGACACTCGAACCGCCGCCCGCCCGTTCGAACCGATATCCCAACCTTTACAAAAAAAGAAGCCAGGGGTTGTTGTGTACGAACGAGGGAAGAGAGAGAGAGATGGGGGGGTGTGGGACGAAGAAAAAGAGAAGCCACACCCTTGCCCCACCCCACCCCTGACAGCGACATGGGTTCACGGATAGCGGAACCGAATACAGTACCGACTTTCCTTTTTGGAATGGCGCGCTTTCTTCCCCCGGATTTGCATTTTGATCGTTAAACGCCCTCTCACCGGGGCCCGGGGGGCCCCTTGGCAGCAGCAGCAGCCCCAGAACCCTGAAAGGCCTGCAGCGGCCAGGACTGCTGTTGAACCCTTGGTGGTGGGGGGGAATGCACAAAATGACCCCTGATGAGCAAGAGAAAAGGTTTTGCTTTTTATTTTGAGATCATCTGACAAAAGTTCAGCTCTGCTTGGCGAGTTGGGTACCGGTATGATGAAGAGAACCAGAGGAGTTTCTTCAATGTCAGGGGTTAGTTCTAAAAAATGTTGAATGTACCGAAGAAGTACATAGACAAGACCTCGATTCCTCAAAGTTTGGATGCTGTGGTTCGTCTCCGTCCGGGGTTACGAAGCACAAAAAAATGCCGTGTTGGTCAATGTCCCCAACTTTCGATCCATCACCAAAGCAAACCCGGTACGGAGTCCACGGCGTGCGTTCCGTATCAAACATTCCCAGGTAAAATCTCAGGTAAAATCCCAGCTGTCTGGCCGCCGCCCATTGATGATGTGATCTCGGGGGATATCAGTTCGGAACTCAATTTGCTCGCTCGGACCCAAGCAAGCAAGCAAGATCTGATCATCCCCAGATATCACATCCCCCCTCCCCCAAGACACACACACACCTCGGTGACTACCGAGCGACCTGGTCCCAGCAGCTTGCTAGGCAAGCCCATTCAGGCGCTTCAAACATTGATGAACAAGGCCCAAGGTCCCATTGCCACCCACCCACCAACTACCACAGTTCACCGTCGGGTCCCAGTCCGCCTCATCGATCCAATCCTTGCGGTCGCAAAGTATCGGGAATACAACACCAATCAGAATGTCAAGGCAGCTGCTGAGGATGACACACAGACACCGTGGTGAAGGGGGGAGGGAGAAAAAGGTGTGTGAGATTGCTGCCCGATCCAATACACCTTTTTTGTGTGTTTCTTTCTTTTCCCGATCAAGGTAGCCCCCCAATCGGCATGCAAATTGGGGAGAGCGAGCTGAACATTTTCAAGATTGTTGGCTGATGACTCCCTCTCTGTTTTTGACGAGACGACACTGACAGGTTTTGGGTGATGACGTGACGCGCAAGTTGTTCAAATGACAGACGACACACTAGACTAGCGCAACATAACTATTTTTGTATGCCAAAATTCTCCTTGGGTTAGGGGGGGACCTAACGGAGTTGCAGCTTTTGTGCTTCGTTATGCAGGATTAGCTTCACTGTGAGCGTTGAGATTTGACGAAGAGTTAGCAGCAGAGGGTAACGATGATGACTCCCCTCGCCCCTCCTTCCGACCGCCGCCCGCCGCCGTCCGCCTCACCCACCGGCCGTGGTGCGCGAACCATCACCACCATTCCCACCCCAAACCTCATGAATCTCGATGGACACGAAATATATTTTGCGGTGACTGCAACTGGAAATCCTCGGGAAAGGTCCCGTCCCGTCCGTGTCGCACCACCACCCCCGTCGGCCGCCTTTGAGTTCCCCATCCCCATCCCCATGGCGGCTTGGTCCGCAGCACTGCCATTGATGAGGAGAGCGATGAGAGCGATTTTGAGAGGCCCGGACACTGGCCGCGACGGGACACGGGAGACGTGGGGACTGACTTGCGTGGCACACCGGGCGCGGGACATGCCACCGAGAATTGCCTCGACACAAGCGATACCGACGAATGGTGATATCTCTTCCAGAAGCACTGCAAAGGTCATAGGTCCCGCGTCCGGAAGGATAGTTAGCCCCAAAATTGAGGCTGAGACCACACACATGATGCTGTGCTTGGTGGCAGATGCACACACCCCGCGCGCTTCTTGGTGATGCGAGACACCTAAACTTGCGGGGAGTTTAGCGCTAGGTCCCCCGCTGTACACTAAATCCGCTGCGCTGTACGGCGACCAAGTGGGAATGGCGCGAGGCATTCTACACTCACCGTCGAACGGTGGTGGCGCAGCATCACCTGAGAAATGTTTCTAGTTAGCGATCGAGGAGGAGGCTGGGTTTTGTTTTATCGTTTTCGTTTTTGTTTTAGTCTGCGTCTCTCGGGGAATATGCCACCCGATTCTTTTTCTTCCTTCCCTTCAACGGTTTTGCTCGGCCTTCTTCCAAACCTTCCATCCAAACCGATGAGATACAGGCCGTCTATCGTCTGCCGCCTTACCGCCCAACACAGGTTGATAGGGTGCCATTCGGTCTCGAGTAGACGGGATGATCAGCAAAGCGGGATGAAATGGTTACTTGATTTGGTCCTCGGTGTTTTGGCCCAAAGATTGAGGCTCAAGCAGTGGAGACTGAAGGTTACATGGCATTCTGCCACGGGATCCTCGGTGCTCTCGGGGACCTGTACCACACAGCTTACAGGTTCGTCCGCCTTGGCTGAGTTGTACTCGAGGTGTCATACAGGGTTGGAGAAGGAGGGGGTGCGAGGAAGAGTTGAGGCTCTTTCAGACATGCGTCGGATTTGTAAGACAGGCAGGGAGAAGGCAGGTCTTGCACAGTGAACACCGGGTCACTGCACGTGGTCGCAACGTCCTTTGTTCTGCTCGTCTGGCCAAGTAAACAACAGGCCTCTGACTGATCGAGATGACTTCCCGGACGGGACTCTGTTCCTCTGGAAAGCTTCCAAGGATGAAATGGTGAAAGATGGTTCTAGACTGTTTGGGGACAACCATCGAATACTGTCTCGGTTCTGATGCCGTTGCTTCATTTGCGGCGCTGAGCTGTCTCTTCTTCGCCTGATTGCAAGCCTGTATTTCTATATCATCGTTGGAAGGTTCGAGAGGGAGTCCCTCGTGACGACCGTTGATCATAATCACTCGTTTTCGTCCGAACGGATACTCCAGCGCGATGCCCTGGGCAATCCAAGAGCTTAAGTAAAGCTTCCTCAACTTGGAAGTTTGCGAGGTGTTCGTTTCTGCCTCGGCTCGAGGTAGCAGTCTCTCTGCAGCGGCATGGACGTGGTCGACCGCGTAAGGACTCGGAATACCGGACTGGCCACTCTTTGCTTGCTGGCTAGATCGGGAGAACGGACATGAAGATGGAGCGGTGATGACAGCCAACGCTTGGTGATCCATCGCAGAAGAGCCACAACCCCGAGAGTGGTGCGGAGGGTGTCTCCAGAGCCGTCGACAGTTCAAGAGCTTTGGGCCTGTTTATAGTCTTTGAGCTTTGACCGCCCTGTATACTCGATGTCATCTTGCCGCTACGCGATCGTGTACATTGGCTCGGCGTCGTGTGGTCGCGTAGTCGTTAATCGGTATCGTGTAGGCTTGACTCGGCGTCGTGGAGTATCTTGTTATAGTCCAACTGTACAGGTGACCCCTTCTAAACGTCCGACTCGGTGCAGGAGTATAGCTAAAGCTTTGGATAGAGCTGGGAATGGAATTGAATCTGATTCTTGGGTGAAAAGCTCGTGTCAGTTACGTGGAGATCTGGATGGGATAGGAAGAACTTCACGGGTGCACCCAACACACAACATTGGTCCTAAGAGGTTAAAGATATCGACTGGGAACTGACAAAAGCTTGCTTTCACCATGTAAATCACAGCCGACATCTCCCAAAGAACGGGGGAAGAAGCTCCCTTCGTCGCCCAGCAGTCGACCAAAAGTCCAGCCCACGGGACGAAGGTTGAAAAGATACCAAGGAAGGAACCTGCAGAAAGATTGATTCAAACGGTGCCCTGGACAGTGACTTTGCTCTCTTCGTTCCTTCCACAATCGAATAACAGCTGACCAGCCCTGTCTCTTCTTCTTATCATTCCATTTTTCTAGAGGTCCCAGGTTTTCCCACCTCCACCACTTCTTTTCTCTCCCATGAACCAAGTCACCCACTCTCCTCCAGCATCACAGCTTTCCGTCAGCTGTAGGAAGGTGCCACACCCTAGGCATCAGATCTTTTTCGTCCCATCTTCTGCGCAATCGGGTCACACCCCTCAGCTTCTGTTCTCGCCGGAGACTTCCCCTCTTCCTCTTCGCTTGAATGATGGCCGTGAGAATCTCTACTCTTGTCCACGTGGTCAAACCTTGGTGAAACCCCTCCCCCATCCATTTATCGCTAGCTATTTGGCTATACACTCCTCGGTCGGCGGCAATCGTTTACTGCCCCTATTCGATTCTCGTTTCTGCGGCGGCAACCCCAAGCTCGGCGAGACTACCAGAGACTGACAAGGACAAGAAACCTCCCCCAAGATGCCCGATCAAGGCATCATCGATCCTGTGAGGTGGAATTACCCAATTGTCCCGCGGCCGACCGACGTACAGTTCAACGGGACAAAAGATGACCGTGCTGCCCAAATCCGAAAAGCTTCTCTCGATCAGATGCGAAAGGCTTCTCTTGATCAAGTACGAAATGGTTCACTTGATCAAATCATTTCGAACCAGGTAAGCAGTCCCTTGATCAGCGTCGAGCAGTCTAATAACAGCCGAGCAGACAAAGGCAGGCAGGATCAGCGAATCGGCAGAGAAGAAGGACAGCGTTGTACGGTCGCAGCAGAAACAAAATCAAAGAGTCGGAACGCAACAGGGTGATGGCTTTAGTGCCAGCGATCGCCAGGAACCACCAAAGAATCATAGCCAAGATCAGAACCTGAACAAGAGCCACCTTGTTTCCGAGGCGTCGGATCAGTTTCTGCTGCCCCAGACGGTCTATCGCCCGGAACGTCGCCACGGCGCCACCAAAGCCAGTCATCAGGCCCGACAAAAGGAGGTTCGCTAGGATCGAACCGCCCTTCAGTCGCAGGAGAAAGACAGCCGAGCTGCCCGGATTGACCATGGTCGTGAACGGCCGCCGAAAAATAACACCATCAGTCCATTTTATGAAGGCAGGCTCCAGCCCACCCTCGCTACAAGGAACGTGACTGCGGTCGAGTCGTCCCCAGAGGGTGGAAGGTCCATCAACAGTTTCCTCGAATGGCTCGATGGACTGCCGGCGAACAGGTTGAAACGGACTATTGTAACGACGCCGACCAAGACGCCGACCAAGACAGAGGGCATAGTCGACGCCGGCACTCAAGACGATGACAGCATCCAGATCACTGACACTGTTCGTCGCCACCGTTCCGTAAGTAACACCAAGATTAAAGATGCGGAAGTCACAGCTGACAATTTCCCGTTCCAGCATACCGCACATGTGCTTAGTACTCCGCAAGCCCAGGATGACAGTCCTGGCCAGGCCCATGATGACGATTCTGATCCTTTCTATGATGAAATACCAATCCAATTAGACGATCCAGATTACATTCGGTCTCCTTGGTTCGAGGCCCCGGATCTCGGCGACTTCCATCCCCTATACGGCGACGCAAGTCCGTCGTTGAAAGCACGCGACAGCTTCAGGGCGGCCATCCTCGAGGAGCCAGATGAACTCCGACTCCATGTCTCCAGAAATACCGAGGGCTACAATCCGGCCCCGGACAGCCCAAGCAGCGTGTACAGTGATGAGATAGCGGTAGATGTTGCCCACGATACGGTCCCTGACAAGGCGCCTCCAGTCAGATCCTCTGATCCCACAAGGTCGGTGGAGAAACCAGCCGAGCAAGGTGGTTTCGTCAACACTCGAGAGGGAAAGGAGCCAGAGAATACTCCGAGCAAGAAGAGAGGCCATCGCAGACATACGGAGACCGTTACTGTCACTCCCTACCAGCATCAAAAGAGGATCGTCCTGCCGTCGGCACCGTTTACTCCGGATGATGGTATTCCGCATCGTCGGCGCACCTCATCGGCCGCGCAGACTATCCCGAGTCCTATCACCACCCCGGCCCATGTTCGGGCGGACGAGTTCGCCGACGAGGAGGACTCGCTGACGGTTCTCAAGTACAAGGCCTTTTTCAACGACAGGCCGCTGTGTAGGTGCCTCGATGAGTGGGAGGCCAGGGAAGAGGCCTTGAAAGCCGCTCGCAAGGGGAAAGCCATCGAGGGTCAAGAGCCCGAAAAGCCGCAGCAAGAGGTTGATGCGGACCAAGAGGCTGCCGCTCTCCAGGAAAGCATTGCTTTCTGGAGCCGGATCCGCGCCCAGCTGCGGATCGACGACGAGGACGACGACGACACAGCGTCGACGGTGACGGTACGGCCCGGAAGGGTCAGTACGGTCAGCACCGACGAAAGCGTCACCGGGCTGATCGACCTCGACGCGTTCCCTATGCCGCCGGGCTACCGAAACCCGCTGCACCCTTCCCCGGTGGCGACAGAAGATGCTCCCGAGGAAACAACCTCGGTGGAGCCATTCCCGGCGCTGGGGGAAACGCAACCGGAGCCAGAGCTCCCAGACGCGTCGTCTTTGGGTGGGCCAAGGGGCCTCAAGAGGAGTAAAACCCGCGTCGCTCGCCGTTATGGGGGCATCTTCACCGGCGTCCAGATGCCCCCTCTGGAATCCTCACCGCCCGCCGCGCCGCCCGCCGCACCGCCCGCCACCCCGCCTATCACGCCGGAGGATCTCCGGAGGATGGACGACTGGTTCGCGTTTACATTGACGGAACATGAGACGAAATCGTGGCAGAAGAGCCACAGACGCGGGGGCCACGGTTGACTCGCCGGAGAGGGTCCAGGCTGAGAGTGAGCACGCTGTCTCGCTGGACAAACGAAATGATAGGCCGAGGATGCCGGCATGACGACTGTGAGTGATCTTTGGGATGAGTCTTAGGAATGACTTTTGCGTCCACATATTCTTTTGACCCGACAAACAACAAGATCTTTGCGGGTGGCACTGTACATTGGGATCTCGCCAATTTTGGTTCTGGTGAAGGGATTCCCGGATCTCAGTAATGTTGCGGAAATTTTGGAGGCGGATCATGACTATTTTGTAAGCATAGGCACTACGCAGTGATGATTACTCGTATATTCCGTAAATTCACCAGCACTGCAGTCGGCTCCTGGGTTTCTCCGGCGCTGATTTAGATACTGGGTGAGATGCGGAGGTCTCCCGTCTGATTCACGTGGCTTTTTGCTGTCTCTCGACATGCAGACGGATGATGTGAGGTGAGACATCCGAGAACAGATGGAAGCCAGATCCAACGTCTCACTCCGTTGGGCCGATCCTTGAATCCTCGATGAATTTAGTCCTATTTGCGCGAACGTGACGCTCCGTGTTACGATGCATAGTCGTACGGCAGAGAAGAAAAAGGTTTACGAAGATGGCGGGAAAACAGATGGCGTGGTGATGGTTACCTACCTACGTAGAAACACGTAGAAACCACAGACGGATCGTTTTGTGATGCCGCAAGAAGATGACCTACATGACGCCAGGCAACGAGGATTTCCTGGGATTACAGCAGTGGGCCAACAGACCTAGTCAAGGCAAGTGCTTACCCGTAACTAGAACCAACAATCTCCGTCATGGCGGACTTGTTCATCGGCGGTAATGATTTTGGGTCTGGGTCTCTCTTTGCACCTGCCCAACTCGACGACTGCCAATCTGGAGGGAATCGCAGGAGTCTATCGTAGCTCGCAACTTCCCTCTGCACGGGGAGGAGGGGAGGAATGGCGCGGCCGTCAGTCGGCACTGTCAGCAGCTGCCATTGTCGGACGACTGCAGACGGGACCGAAGTCGTGGAGAAGGAGGGTGTGGACGACGCACGGCATTCGGGCGCCGGACCAATCATGGGCTACGGCTACGGCTGGACCAAACGCCCCGGGCAGCTTTCTGGGGTGAGCTTCGGTTCCGGCGACTGCAACATGGCGGGTCCCCATTGATTGATGATTGTCCGTGAATGGCACACGAAGGGTCCCTCCCGCCCTTTTCTCTCCCCGGGAAGGCTGTCTGCCATCTTCCCATGTCATGGTCGAGATTAAGGTATGAGAGAATCAGTTCGGTCGGTGGTAACTTGGCTTTCTTATCCTCCCTTACACTTTCGGACATTCAGCCCTACTGTTGCATGATTCGCTCCGCCATCGCCGGAGGGATCGCATGCAACCACTCAAGTGGACGGGTCCTCTGTCAATGCAAACGCGAGATAGTGGCGCATCGACCACCCCAGGACGGCTCAGCCCCTCCCCCGGCCAGCGCAGTCTGACGGAGGCCAGGCTGAACTGAGTGGCAGGGAGGAGAACAGAGAAAACAAAAAAGCGGATGCCTGCTTTGTCCTGGGAACTCGTCCAAACTTTTTGTCGTTTCTGACGTCAAAATCGATTGCACGCCCGAGCTTTGCCTGACGACCTATTTGCGACCCGATCAACCGGACGGACCGGCCCGACGGCTTGGGGAGGGAATCTAGATACGATCTGCGGATGCGCCCGACGCCGAGCTTTCTCGCGACGCCACATTGAGAGGACCGACAGAAAACAATCGCGCGCGATAGCGTGAACCAGGAGAGAGTGAGAAGGAGAGAAGGAGAAGAGGAGGACTCCAAAAACAGGCCATGATGCGCAGCATCTGGTCGTGTTCGTCGTGCGCCTTGCTGCTCCTCGGCGCCGTGCTGGGCCGGAGCGTGGTTGAAGCGTCGCATGCCGGGCCAGAGAGGAGGAGAGATGTAGTGCACCGGGTCGCAAAGGCGCAAATCACACCGGGGCCCGAAGTGCTTCTCCGAAAAGACGGTAGCAGCAGCAGCACCTGCGCCGCCGACCTTTCACTATGTCCGGACTCGCTAGGCGGCGGCTGCTGTCCATCCCGATACGAATGCGCGACCGATTCGTGCTACGCGACGACGACGGGCGCGACCACGGCCTGCGGCAAGGCGGGCTGGTTCGCCTGTCCGGCCGAGGATTCCGGGGGTTGCTGTCCGGTCGGCTACATCTGCGGCCCGAACGACTGCACGCCGCCCGCCGGCGTTTCTAATACCATCACGTCGTGCCCAAGCAATTACTATCTCTGTCCGGCATCCGTTAGTTTTGGATGCTGCCTCAGCGGCATGGGCTGTGCCCTTAACGCCTGCTACTCGACGAGCCCGGTGACCAGCACCGTCATCCAGATCGCAACCACCACCTCAGGCGGCTCGGTCTTTGTCACAACGCAGACGGCCGTCACCGTCGCGATCCCCTCGCCTCCATCCGGGCTACCTACTGATGTCGCCGGCATCGCGCCGAAATTCATCCCCTCGAGCGTCCCGAAATCCCCGGCTAGTGCTGTCCCGTCCGGTGGAGGCGGTGGGCTCACGTCAGCCCAGGTCGGCGGGATCGTAGGCGGCGTAGTCGTCCTGCTGATTGCCGTGGTTGTCGCTGCGTTCCTGATTATTCGCCGTCTCAACCGCGTCGCTGAGGCAGTCGAGTCCTCCACCAAGCAGCCGTACTCAACCAGCGAACTACCAGGAGGAGGACCAGCAGCGGCGGGAGGATCTCAGATGCGGCAGACGTACGGCTACATTGACGAACACAGCAGCGTCGATCCGCTCATGGCCATCACGCCCGGCCATCAGACTGGTGGCAGCGGGGCGAATACACCCCCCACAGGCGGTGGCGGTGGGCGAGCCCGCTCGGGTTCCAAGGATACATTTACCCCGTCGAGGAGCGAACTCTCGCCTGACCCTAGACATCCGAGCATGGATTCCGGCAGAGGAGGAGGGGGTTATTTCGATATCCCGCCGCGCGTGCAGAATATGCCGGGCGGGAGGCAAGGGATGACGGCCGCTGGGTTCAGGAGTAGCGTCGACAGTCATAGTACGCAGGGGGGAGGAGGATATCCGGGTTATTCGTATCATCATGCCCGGAACCAGAGTAACGCGAGCGAGCTGTCGGATGGGAGCGAGCACCTTGGTCAGCACACCCCGCTTGTGCAGGAGCTCGATTCGAATGGGGTGTGGGTTGAGTTGCCCACCTCCACGGAGGGGAGGGACGGTCCGGGGACTCCGGGCCGGAGTCGGGCGGGCAGTGGGGTGAGTATGGGTCTGGGAAGTCCACGGTTGTTGGCAGGCGGGAGGCGGAGGAGTGAAAGCGGAGGAGGAGGACAGCCGGACCCGGGAGTGACGGGCGGCGGGTTCGGGCCGTTGGATGTGGTGAACGAGTCGGCCGAGATTATGCATGGATATTATGGGCCGAGGGATCGGCAGGTTGGACAGACAGCCGCGGGGCTGGGGGAGATCGGATGGGATGTTAGTTCGCCTGTTGCTGTGCCGGGGCGGTTTGAGCAGGTGGGGCAGGGAGAGGGAGAGGGAGAGGTGCCACCAGGAGGGCCGAGTGAAAGGGGGGCAGAGCAGGGACAGGCCCAGGGGGGTGGACAACAACCGGGTCAGGGACACACGAATCAAAAACAATCGGGCCAAGGACAAACTGGTCCGGGTTAGATATAACGAGGAGGACCGATAAAAAGGAAACGGACAGGAACATGGACATGGAAAACAGGGTACACGGGCTTCGGAGTTGGGATATATACGGGATATATACATGCATGGATGGATCGATGGCATGGCGCGCGCGGCATTGGGATCGGAAAGCAAGCGTTGATTTTAGTTAGGGTTAGCTTATTGGCGTCTCCTTTCCGCTGTGATCTTCTCTGGCTGTTCTTTATGATATGTATTTCCGGACTACGGGGGGGGTTGTTCTGCTCTTGGGTTTTAGCGGGTGTGTCTGTAATATATATGAGAGTCTGTTGTCGGGCAGGTCACATTTTGTATCATTGCGTCTGCGAAATTGATGACAATGGTTTTGCTGTGGTATCACGCATCTAGTCTTCTACAATCTATCCTCTGGGCCAGGTTGTCTTGGACTGAACTGGAAAGGGGGCGGTTTATAACACAGGACCACACTACACTACACAGCAGAAACTCCGAAGGGCGGGTAGCGCAGTGATCAGCGTGCTCGTGAGCGTACTTTAGCGTTGATTTTCTTCTCCTTCTCTTCCCTAGAAACAGCGTTCTTTGAGAGACCTGGGTTCGAGTCCCAGCCCGTCCAAGCTCCTCTTTTTTAACTCATTCACAGCATCGGGTTTCGGGGTATACAGTTTTGATCTACAGTACCCTATTCAGTGAAAGGGCGGGTAGCGTAGTGGTCAGCGCATTCCCTGAGCGTGTTCTTCCCTAGACTAAAGCGGATTTCAGCGTTGATTTTCTCCTCTTTCCCTAAAAAAAGCGTTCATTGAAAGACCTGGGTTCGAATCCCAGCCCGCCCATA
Organism: Echria macrotheca; assembly: GCA_030411725.1. Taxonomy (NCBI): domain Eukaryota; kingdom Fungi; phylum Ascomycota; class Sordariomycetes; order Sordariales; family Schizotheciaceae; genus Echria; species Echria macrotheca. The sequence goes on from MU839835.1 coordinate 748,509, forward strand.
CACCTTCTTTTTTTTGTTGGATTTCCTATGTATTGTACGATAGCATCAGACAAGAAAGCAGAGATAGACTCTGGAGACAAGACCATGTCCACTCCCCCTGGCCCTTCCTGCAGCTGTTTCTATGGTAAGATGACTATCTGCTCATATTGCGCAAATCATCCGATTGTCTGGGCAGAGTATACACGTTTGTAAAGTTATCACCTATTATTGTCTGCATTCCCGGGTTGGTTACGTGTTCTCATGTGAGGCGGATACCAGGTAGCTAGATACCGACGCTTGCGAAGCAGCGTACAGGTACCCAAGGTGAGCAGACGTAGACAAGTGACGACGGCCTAGTGGCTCGCCACCTAAGGCATTCCTATTGTCTATTTTGGATGCTCTCCTGTCAAATATGTATCCCGTGACACCAATTAAGGGGTGGGGAATATCTCGTGGGCCATGGTCAAACTGTTCCCGTCACTTGAAGAGATAGAGATGTGCTCTTGGAGATGAGACTGAGCTGTGGACTGTAAGGCTTGCTTCTTTAGCAAAACCGGCGGGCCAGGCGAGTCCTCCGTCGCCGGAAGCTTTGAGACGAGACGATGGAGCCTAGCATAACGGACTTTGCAGAAACCTTCCCTGGAGGCGGAAGTTGATGGCTATTGTTGGATATGTTCTTCCCAGTACAAGTTTCGTCATCTCATGAGACGGTGTCAATGTGCTTGGATGAATAGCTGACAGGAAAGAAGGAGGGTTTATCCGAAGTCGAGGATGTATTCGGACGACACATGCTCTACGCATGGTGAGCTGTCTCTACTCCGCACCCATAATCCTTGGTTCCACCGTCGCAGTATTAGCATGAATTAGCATGACAGCTTTCTGAATAAGTCCGAAATCTTCTTGCTGGCTCCGTATCACGGACCGACCGGTCCAGAACATGACCCCCCAACCCCCGAGCCAAACCGGGGAAGCGGCCGGATCCACAGATCCTCGGACCACTATATGTAGCTCGGAATCGGGGCTCAGTCCGCAGCCCGACTCCACTTGCATCCTCCACCAGAACCGGCGGCGCAGCCAGATATATCCGTCCACCGAGGATATATATATCCCGGGCCGGTACATATGCTTCGCTGCAAGGAACGCCAGCCTTGAGTCAGCCGGGTAAACGGGGTAAAGGCCACCCCGTGCCGACCACGCCTCTTGCCCTGCGCCCGCAGACTTGGCAGTGGGAAAAATGTCCTTGGACGAAAAAGACAACCGGGCTGGCCAGTCTAGAAAACACGTGTGAAGTACTTGGCCGCGGGCCCGGTGCGTCCGGGTTGAGAGGGGGGGACGCAATACCTGGTTAGATTGGGTAGCACACCAACCCGGGAATCTTTGCCTCGTTGTGATCTCTCGTTGACCAATCTTGTCCAGCCAGGAGTGACTGACCAGAACCGGTCACCTGCTTTTGTTGGTGTGTTTACTCACGCGTTGTGATGTGTTGTCTCCGCCAAGCCAGTCGGCATTTTTCACAACCACCTACATACTGCTGCTGCAGATAACAAGCCGCGAAGAGGTCGTCGCCAATGGTGAGTTTGTGAGTCAAGGACACGTGATTAATGCGCTGTGCATAATCGTGGGTGTGACTGCCGACCCGCCGCCGTATGCCGGCACTGAGACATGAGATTATCGTCAGCGCGAGGGCCACCAAATATTCCGTACACTAGCTCAAAAGGTGTCTCTTGCCGAATGACGCGGCCGGTCATCTCCAGACAATGTAAACATCCTTCATCTCGCGGACTTGGTGATGGAAATTCGCAAGGCAGGCCACCCTGGGGTCGGAATTGAAACAGCCACTGCGGAGCATTGGGCAGACACGAGTGCGGCTGCTGGCCGACCACACACGACTGGCCAACCGTCCGCCTCGCCGACGAGCTCGGCAAACCGGCCAAGTTCAGCTTGTTGGCAGCCGCGTCGCGTTTGGTCCTCGACGAGCAAACGTCGCGATCGACCACTGACAGTCCAAGAGACGAAGAAATAAGCTTCGTGGCTCCGATTCTCTGACAGGGGACGAGTGTGCCTCTGATCCGTGGCAGCGGATGCAATTTCGCTTGCTCGTTTCATGGCTGGCAATCGCCGCCCTGCTGGAAGCCTAGAAGCCGCCGTGCAGCCATCTCGACGCGGGGTATCGAGAATAAAAAGTTGCATCTCACGATAAAAACATCGCGTCGTGTGTTTCCCCACTGTGCATTGCGTTCGAGTCAGTCGCAATGCGTTGACGCCCTTCAAGGCACGGCATCCAAGACCTCGGAACGACTTCAACAGCGCAGAGACCGGGTAACATGCGCGCGATTACGTGGTCTTCGATCCTCTCAGGGGTCGGGAGCGCCACCTTGCTTCAGATCTTCCAAAACGGTTAGCCCAGGCGGGGAGGTCGAAGCCGCAAAAAAAAGAAGGCCGGTTCCCGCTCGGAGCTCCAACACCAACGTGGAATGTGACAGCAAAGAGGAAGGCCGGGAGCTGGGCTTCCTAACCTGCTTTTGCAATGGGCTTGTTCGTGCCTTGCCGCGTTCCTGCAGACGCTGAGGGGCTTGCAGACTTTTCTCGCAATGGTCGCTGCAGTGCATCGGTACCTGCATGCCTTGGCTCGCTGCAATTGGCGACTCGTGTGATGGTGTGGCCACCAGGCCTCCTGGGCGAGAACAAGAAACAGCGGACAATCAACTCGGGAAAGGCTCCTCCTTTCCGCCCCACCATCGCGCCAGTCAAGACACACAGCGGCAAGTGATTCAGCGCATTCCTCGCGGGGAAGCTCCATCGACATGCTGATTCGCTGCGGTCGAGCTGCTTGTCAAACCATGCTTCACCATCTTGGTTGCTGTTCACGACAGCGTTCCGCTGAAGAACTAGCAGCAGAATAAAAGCTGGCAAGAGCGCTTCCACAGTATCTATCAGGTTGTCAGATTTGACCCCCACTGGCCTGTGGCCAGACTTCCACCGAAGTGGGGATAAGTGGGGTGCTGCTGAACGTCCGAACTCTTCCCTCAGCTGCCAGGAAAGGATCGCGACCTGCCAAGGTCCGGACGGTCCGCCCTTGTCGGCTGGCTGGGCCACGTCGCTGTCCACGCCTTCATCGAGGCCGTGGCCAGGGCAATACGAGTGCAGGGCTCAGTCCCAGCAAGCCCACCTAAAAATTGCCGTCAGCTCGGTTCCAACTGACTCTGTTGCTCTGGCGAAGGCGATGAGGTGTGGTGACACTGAGATGTAGATTGATTTAAGTTTATCCAGTGTAAAAATATGAAAAGCTGGCTGCGGTCAGCGAATCCTTTGTTCTTCCTGTTCGTCCAAACCTTCTGCTCCCGATTCGCCGGCGAAAACAAATTGTGGGGCCCATACCCCTGTTGATCGTCGCCCAGCTTTCCGCCCACGCGGTTGTGCCTGGATCGTTCCTGCCGCCTTTCTCCCGCTCTGACCAGGCTTGCCAGGGGGAGCCCTGCCGAGCCCCTCCCACTCGCGCCGTCCCCCCTCGTTGAACCACAACGACCACCCGCGCTCAAACCAGGCACCGTCCACAGCTTTAAATCCCGTGCCACCCGTCTTCGCTTCTCTCCACCTGCTCCCTTTCCCACCTCACCTCACTCGTGTGGTTTTCGGTCCTCGGCATTTCCTTTCCTTTTTCATCTCTCCTTTCCTCGTCGCGCCTGGTTGCCAGCTACGATCGACGCACAGCCGTCTTGAGTGTGTTTCCCGTCTCTCAACACCTGCCTCCTCCAAAAATACCAGGTCCAAAACGCATCACTCCTTCTTGCGTCTTTGACAGACAACAACTCAAGCTCCTTTCGGCGCCTCGTTCATTCATCTCGCGGACCCCAGCACATTGTGCTTTCGACACGCGATTCCATTCCTTTCACGCCTTGTCGTGCTGGCAACTTAGCCCATTGTGCGCTCCTTCCTCGTCTTTGCCGGACCAATCACTCGAGAAACCATAGAAAAGAAGACGACCCCTCGGATATCTATCCAACGACCAACCAACAAAATGCTTTCCAAAACAATCCTCGCTCTGGCTGCGGCCAGCCTCATCCAAGACGTCGTCGCTATCAGCCCCCGTCATCATGCCCACCAACAGCTGCACGAGAAGCGCGCTGTCGTGACCGAGCTTGTCACCGAGACGGCCTGGGTCACAGTCACCCTTGGGGAGAACGAGCCCACCCCTGCAGCCGCCGCCGCTGCTTTCACGCCTAAGAAGTTCTACACCAACAGCCGCAAGAGATTCTCTCGTACGGCCAAGAGTTCGACAACTGTTCTTCCAAGCGATACTCCGGTCGCTGAAGCTGTCCCGACCACGCTTGTTTCGCAGACCAAGGAGTCAGCGGAGGCGGCTGGGCCCACCATCGAGGCGATCCCCCGGCCTCCGGTCAGCATTCCCAGCGTTCCCGATGTTGCGCCGCCTGCCCAGCCATCTCCCGTGGCGCCTGCTCCTCCCGCTGAGCCGGCCCCTGCCAACCCAGCGCCTACGGACTCGACTCCTGCGGCTCCGGCGCCCCCGACAGGCGGTGCTCCCGGTGGTGCGCGGGGTCGTGGCCTGGCTTACAACGATCCCGCACTGCTTCCTCGATTCCTCGGCTCCGGCTCCAAGATCTCGTGGACGTACAACTGGGGCCAGACGGACGACTCCAAGACTGGCCTGTCGTTTGTTCCTATGCTCTGGGGTACCAGCAAGGGCTTCCCAGCGACCTGGGCTGCCAATGCTCAGCGGATGATTGATGCTGGCTCCAAGTATCTCTTTAGCTTCAACGAGCCCGATAACCTCGGGCAGGCTAACATGAGCCCCGCGGATGCCGCCAAGGCTCACATCCAGTTGATGAACCCGTTCGCTGGCAAGGCCCAGATTGGGTCCCCGGCTATCACCAACAGCGGCCAGCCGAACGAGGGCACCCGCTGGCTTGCTCAGTGGTTCTCGGAGTGCAACGGCCAGTGTGCTTGCGACTTCGTCAACATCCACATTTATGGCTTTGACACAACTACCTTCCTCCGCCATCTGATCGACGTCAACAAGCAATTCAACAAGCCTGTGTGGATTACCGAGTTTGCCTTTGATGGCTCGGATGACCAGATCAACCAGCAATTGAGCCTTGTGATCGACCAGATTGAGAATAACGCGACCTACTCGTTTGTCCACAACTGGTCATACTTCATGGCCTCGGACGGCAGGATGGTCAAGGGCAACTCGATGAGCTCCTACGGCAACACCTTTGCCTATGCCTAAGGTGTTTCCGGCGTGCTTGGCTTCTTTTCGATTCTCTGTTTTACCACCTTTTTGAGGGCTTCGACCCCTCTGCTCCTTGCCCGGATACCCTCTGGTTAAGACCCATGGGAAGGAGAGCGACATGCATGGCCATTTGCCATACTTCGATTCATTGTACATAGTTGATTCATTTCGATACATGGGTTCTTTTCTTCTTCGGCCTGCATTGGGCGCGCGAGCATTTCATGAGAGCATGCACCGTGGCAGTGTATTTGGGGCAACATTTGACGTGTGTTTGTATGTTAGGGGTACAGGGGACATGGCGATACAACCGGAGCCAACAAGGCCAGGGGATAGACTTACGATCGTTTATGAACTGGGACACCAAAAGAAAGAGGCAAGCTACGGCGACCTCGGAATGAAGTTGCTTTTTCCATGATTGTCGGTGCTGAAGTGAAAGTGAAGTGTACGAATAAGATTAACATCCGTATGCTCCCGTCCGTTACCGGGTGGCACTCGACGCTGCCGATGAGAAGAGGTCGCGGCCGAACCGGTTCAAACGGCTTCGGGTGCTTGCGCAACTCGGTTAGATACACAGGTTGGTTGGGACGGATGGTTGAAGCGAGAGCGGCGGGTGCTTACATGACAGGAGTCCCAGAATGATAGATGAGGGCTCGCTCGCGTGTCATGCCGTCGTCGGCCGTTCTCCGGTAGTTACCTTGTTTGGTTGGGAGTTACCGAGTTACCTGGGCTTGACCGGGTGGTCGCCGATGTTATGTTATGCTACGGCGGGGAGATTGTCCTATCTCTCTTTGACGGATTTTCTGTTTTAGATTACTCATTGAGTGGTGGGACTGGGGTTCTGGTTTAGACTAGTTAAAGTAGATAGGTAGGCAAGTTTGTTGTGATTAAGGAGGACGAAATGAGATAGACACGACACGCCTGGCTGAAATTGGGGGTGGGACGTCGTCGGTCAGAGAGTTCCTCGCGGACACTTGTTATGTTGTTCGCTAGGTTCTGCAATTACTGGCTGTCTGGCGGCTTGGATGCTTATTTCGTGTTTTTGTTGTTATTTGAGGCCGCGTGTTCAAAAAACTTCACGAGATTGTCTCGTGGGAGGAAGAAGGTCAGGCCCTGGGTGGTGAGGGACTGTGGGCTGGTGGAACTTTTGAGCGGACGCTCTCTCTCTCGCTGTCTCTATCATTACTGCATATCACGTTGGTCTACTGATTATCCGAGTAAACATTACGACGGCGTCCTCTCCCAAAGTGACGGGGTTTTATATTGGCTCACGGGTTGATTCTTGAGCTTGAGGTCTGTGTTTGGGAATAGGGATGGGAGATGGGATGGTAAACACCCTACTCATGAACCCTTATGACCACCTGACTTTGTCAGATCACTGTGTCATGGATGAAGCCGGGTTCGGTGAACCGTTGAAATGGTAACGAGGGAGGTGTGGTATTTGCTTCCCTGTACACACCCCTGAAGTCGTACGTTGGCAGCCAACAAATCTGGAGCTCTGCGTTGTGTGTAAATCCAGCACAGAGAACATCGTTCTCATAAATCGTCATCGTTACACACCCGTATCATCCTTAGCATGGGTTTGTTAACAAGGAGAGAAAGCAACGTAATACCTGTACCGTCTGCTACCTACCCTAGGAACACCATGCCATACCAATCTAATATCCTGCAACGAACCCACGAAAGGATCCATTCACTTCCCAACCATGCCCAAAAACTCTTTCCAACACTCCTCCCAGGCCACCCTCCCCTCGTCCCCCTCCCTCCACTTCCTCACCTTCTCAACCCCCTCCAGATCCCCACGCATATGCTCCGCACTCGTCGTCCCATTGAGCACAACCACATCCGCCGCCATGAGCAGCGCATACCACGCCACCTCCCGTCCCACGCCGGCCCCCTCGGCGACCCGCCCCACAAAGCCAGCCGTAGGCCACTCGGCCCGGTTGCCCGTCAGTGTCCAGAAGCCCTGATACTTCACCGAGGGACCGCGGTCGGCACACCAGCGGCGCACGTCGACGTCGAACGCGCGCTCGGCGCGGCGGATGCGGTTCTGCACGATGGTCGGCGGCACGTTGGACGTGGACAGCATCCGCAGTGTCGGGAGGGTGACGTTGCTGATGCCCAGCGCGCGGACCTGGTGCGGGACCAGCGTGGCGAGGGCCGTCCAGGCCTCGAGGGTCTCGTCGAGCGTGTTGAAGGGGGAGTGCAGCACCAGGGCGTCTAGGTAGGGTTCCCCGCCGGAAGAAGGAGTGGCTAGGTTGACGAGCGAGTTGTGGACAGAGGCGAGGACTTGCGAGGTCACGGTCGGGTAGCGCTCTGGCTGGCTGGCGTATGGCTCGTCGTAGGGCGTGTATTTGGTTTGTATCTGGCGCGCGGGATTAGTTGCTGCTCGCAAGGATGGACAGAGATAAAGACTTACCCAGAGGTCCTCGCGCGTGACGAGGCCATCCTGGATGGCGCGGCGGATACCCTCGCCCGTGCCCTTCTCGTTGTAGTGGCGCTCCATGGCGGCCGTGTCGATGCCGCGGAAACCCGCTCTGATGGCGTCGTGGACGAGGTCGGCAGTGCGCTCTTTCTTCCAGGCCGTGCCGTACATCATGGCCGGCATCTTGGCTGTGTGGTGGGTTGACATGGTTCCAAACTGTCTTGATTGTGATGGTGAATGCTGCTGATATAAACAATACCGTTGTAAGGAGGTGACGTTGGGGCGCACTAGGCGTGCGGAATACAACCGGGCGTGGGCCAGGCTGGGCAGCAGAGCTTCCATGTATCTCTTTAGCTCTTGATTGGTGAATCGACTATCACGATGCCGCAGGAGCTCCTTTCTCCTTCCAGTGTCAGGTGCTCTGAGACGGCACAGCCAACCACGATGCCTGTAGATACTAACAATGCTAACACAGTATGGGCCGCTTTGGCGAATGACGTCTTCACTTCGAACGGTCAAGATGTTGAGTCGGGCCCGGATAACATTAGTCGTCTCCGCAATTCTCCTGCTTCGCGGCCGAATACACAGAATAGGAGCTCGCGCTGATTCGCTCCGACCGGCGTAGGGTGGACTGCCCAGACTGGTTTCGGGAGAGCAGCCGACCTCGTTTGCAGCTTGCTTGAGCGTGGTTTCGGCGATTTACCCGCATCGCCGGAAGCTGCCCCGCAATGGACTCCAAAGCTCCGGCTGGCGGAGAAGGAGGGGTAACGAAGGCACCTTCTCTTAAAGCTTCGCACTCTTCCTCGAACCTCTTCTGCTGGCTTCATCTTTTGTTCCAATCGAGGCATTGAGGGGGCGTTCAAACAACGATATCTACAACCATGGCGTCGACTCCCTACACGGTCCGGTGGGGCATCATGGCAACCGGATGGATTGCTGAGAGTGAGTTGCCCTCCGTGCTTGCAGAGACTCAATGCTAACTAAGCCGACAGTGTTCACCAAGGATCTCCTTACCAATCCTGCCTGCCGCGGTGTTAGCGACGTGCGTCACGAGGTCGTCGCCGCAGCTTCGTCAAGCGCAAAGGACCGAGCTGCGAGCTTCCTCTCCATGGTCGGCGCTCCCAGCACCGCAAAGCCGTATGGATCGTATCACGAACTGGTCGCGGACCCCGATGTTGATATCATCTATGTGGCCACTCCCCACAGCCACCACTTCCAGAATGCGATGCTGGCCCTCGAAGCTGGCAAGAATGTGCTGTGCGAGAAGTCTCTGACCGTGACGGCCTCACAAGCCCGGAAGCTTGTTGACAAGGCCCGCGAGAAGAACGTCTTCTTCATGGAGGCTGTCTGGACACGGTACTTCCCTCTCAGCATCAAGGTTCGGGAGCTGGTGTCAACAGGTGCCATCGGTCAGGTATATCGGGTCCTAGGTAAGCGCAAAACCTCACACCATTGCATTACCGTGTTAACCAGGAGGCAACCAGCCGATCTCTCCTTCAACAAGGATGCTGCCGAGGGGAGAGTTGAGTGGGATGACTCCCACCGTATGGTTAACCCGGATTTGGCGGGTGGCGCTCTCCTCGATCTCGGTATCTACTCGTTGACGTGGATCTTCCAGACGCTCTACCACCTGCAACCCGAGAAGGAGAAGGAAGCCCCCAAGGTGGTGGCGGCTATCAACAAGTACCACACTGGGGCGGACGAGATGACCAGCATAATCGTGCAGTTCCCCAAACACAAGAGCCAGGGCATCGCCACGACGGCCCTCCGTGTTGGAACCGATGTCGACGGGCACAACAGTGGCGGCCCGGCCATCCGGATTCAGGGGTCGGGCGGCGAGATCCAGGTCATGGGTCCAGCTTACCGACCGTTGCAGTACAAGGTCATCAAGAAGGATGGCGGTGGCAATGTTGAGGTGGTCGACTGCCCAATCCCCAAAGACACGGAGCGCGACTGGGGGCACGGCATGTTCTGGGAAGCTGATGAATGTGCGCGGTGCCTGCGTGATGGGAAGCGAGAGAGCGACACGTTGCCGTGGAGCGAGAGTATCGTCATCATGGAGGTCATGGAAGAAGCACTGAAGCAGGGTGGCGTTCAGTACCCCGAACTGATTACGACCGATGTCTTTGATGCCCAGAGCCCGCTCAACACCGGCAAGAGATGAGGCCGAGTTAGCCGCGCCGAGCGGGTGGTACACAGGAGCGTAAACGGTTCTGGAAAGTATCGTGAGCTAAAAGCCAGAGTAGAAAGAGACACAGTTACCTAACAAATACGACGTGGGATGTCGGGCTCGGCAATTGAGGCGAACGGTATGCGAAGTCGCACAGCAATTGATCGAGAGGTGGTTGTTGAGTCTCGGAGATTTGTGTTCAGCTCGGCAGTCAGTCTCAGCCACGCTGTCAGCCAATCAGAGCTCTCTGCTTGTGAGATGTCGTTGCAGTTCTTCAGGCCACCCCTCTCCGTGTCCCAATGCGCTGAAGAATATTTGTCGCGGTTAGGGAGTAATTCTTCGGAGTCTTCTCTGCAGAGAAGCCTCAAGACCCTGGCGAGGCGCAGACCCTGGACGTGGGCTTGATGTCATCCAGCAAGCCACGCCAAGACCACTGTTGAGGACTCTCTGCGGTGTGCCCCGCCAGCTCATTGTCTCTGCAGCGATGCACGCATGTAATCCTTCTCGTCGGCGGGCCGCAACAATGGGCCGCTGCGTCGGCAGGGCTTCCACAGCTGCCCAAGGTCAGGTATCCCGACTCGGGCGCAGTCTCAGCAGAATTTTCACACCGAGAAAGGAAATCAACGTGGGAACCTTTTGAGGCGAACGGCAGGAGAGCTACCCCGTCTCTGACAACCACAACCCCGCCGAGCAGGTGACTCGGGGGTGGCTTCTGCCCGCTCGTCAAGCTGCCCCTCCCCCTCCCACTCACTACACCCTTTTTCGTCCTCGCTCATCAACTCTAACGCAACCTCTACTCCTCCCCCCCCACGGCCCTCATCCGCACTGCTCTCTTCCGCTCCGGCGACCACCTGGTATCCAGCTCCCTCCCGGGCCAGCGCTCTGCTCCAGACGCACCAGAAGTACAGTCCTACCCTCCGGACGCACGTCTGCGGTTGGGTTTGAAGGTGTGTAGCCACAAATTCACTTCTCGCATGGTCTCTTCGGCCCCACGGTTCGTGCCACAAGTTGCAGCCCTGGCTGGCGGAGCACTCGTGAGCACACGACACGACATACTGCACCGCTCCAGGCACCACGCATTCCTGTCAGAGATTTCTGTCTCGGTCTCGCAGATTGGCACTCAATCGCCAAGGGCGTCTGTCCTCTGCACGCTGCGCTCTGCAACTAGGCTGCAGTCTGCATCTCCGTCTTCACAATCACGATGAGCTCCTCCCCCTTTAGCTCCACTCGTCGGCTTCTCGCGTGCATTTTCTGACAGTGTCTGTTTGGCTCCAAACCAGCGGTCAAGACGTCGCTCTTCGGGCCCGCAGCCGCGGACTGCGGTGTGTGTTCGGCCTGCAACCCTGCGAGCGGTCTTGGGGTGTGAGTTGTTGGTGTGTGGTCTCTGCGGCCTGACCTTCCCGCCAATCATTTGCGGCCCAACGTCGTCCCTCTCCGGCAGCCTGGGAGATCTGTCGGTACCGGGACCGCACAACTCAGCATCGCTCTGGGATTTCTCATCCGCTCCGCTTCTGCTCGTTGCTGCGCCCGGTTGGGCTTCAGCCTGTCGGTCTTCTGGGGCGGACTGAACTGCTCGTCCCATCCGCTCACCTTTCTAGTGCCCGATCCGCGTGTCACCACCCCACCCCCCGGGGAGTGTCTGTCCCCTTACCCTGCTCAGCTGGGTCCTTCCTGGAACATCTGGTCTCGGTGATGGCGGCCTTGCCATCGTCGTCAGCGGCTACTGCCGTGGCGAGGCTCAATGCCGCGGCCACGGCCGCTCAGCGTGATGCAGAAACCGAGGCGGAGGCATATGAACGCACCCACGTTCATGGCGTGTACCAAGCCATCGCGCCGCACTTCTCTGCCACACGCCACAAGCCCTGGCCTGCTGTTGCCTTGTTCCTGCACGCCCAACCCCCAGGTTCGGTAGGCCTTGATGTGGGCTGTGGCAACGGCAAGTATCTGGGAGTGAATCCTGCCGTCATCATGCTGGGCTCCGACAGAAGCCCCGCGCTCGTCGCGCTTGCCAGGAGCCGCCTCGGGCGCCCAGACGACGCAGGGATCCAGGGTGTAACCAAGATACGCAGCGAGGCGAGAAGCGCAGCTACTACGGCGACCTCTACCGATGCCGCCGGCAGCGCTGTGTCGACCGGCCAGGGCGGTGGAGCCGCGATATCAGACGTTCTCGTGGCCGATGGGCTCTCGTTGCCCTTCCGCGACGCCGCCGTCGACTTCGCCATCTGCGTGGCCGTGATCCACCACTTGTCGACCCGAGCGAGGCGGCAGGATGCCATTCGACAGCTCCTAAGATGTGTCAAGCCCCGAGAGGCCGGCAGCGGCCAAGTGTTGGTCTACGTCTGGGCGTTGGAACAGGGAGCGAGTCGACGCGGTTGGGATGAAGGGGGCGAGCAGGATCTGCTCGTCCCTTGGGTTCTCAAGAGTCAGACCCAGGCACGAGCGCAGAAAGAGTGCCGTCATGGCCAAGCAACCAGCAAGGACGTCAACACTGCTGTCACCAACACTGGCGGTGAGACTCCCTCGACAGCTACGGCGTCGGCAGGGGAGCCGGGAGATACGCAAACGGCGGGTGTGGCTTCTCAGACCGACCCTGTCTTCAAGCGCTACTACCACCTTTACCGCAAAGGTGAACTGGAAGAGGATGTGCTGGCGGCTGGGGGTGTAATCATCACCAGCGGCTACGAGAGAGACAACTGGTGGGTCGTGGCCGCCAATGGCACTCCATCATCACGGCCTGAACAATAAAATAAAGACTATTCCGGGCCAACTTTCTTCCAACTGGCCGCATCTGGTCCCGGCGGGAATTCCCTGGCCAAATCCGACTACCACTAGCGTGACTGGACGGGAATTTTTTGCTTTTGCGGGCACGGTGAGTTTTGATAGTTTGGCTCGCTTCTCTCCTTGTATCATGGACATTGGACTGTCACTGTCACATCCCCATGACCTATCAACAAACAACATGAAAAATGATGATCACTTCAGCCCCCCCTTACCCCGTTTTGCATATTCCCAATTATACCCTGTTTCACTCGCCGCCGCTGCCAATCCTCGGAAGAAAGAATCACCAATTGGCCTTTTTATTGTCCGATCTTTGGACCATGTTCCCTTTTTTGATGCTCCCCCAACCCCAGCCACACATGAGTGCGTAACCCCGTACTCCGTACCTGCGGATGGATGCGTTTCGTTTCTCCCAACAACTCCCCCGACTCCCCAACACCGCAAAACGAAACAAACGGGGGTGATGGGAAATCCCGCTGCCTAACGAACTGGCGCCAAACACCCGTCAGCCTGAGCCCTGAGCCCTGAGCCCCCAGCCTGATCTTGCTAAGTTTACATTTGACGCTCCTCTTTTTAAAATCTGACACTCTTCCTCTCCTGCGAAGAAACAACTGGTCCATGTCGAATCCTGTGACATGCTCTTTCCTTTTGGAAGAAAAGGGAGGAAGAACAAGACGGGAGTTCGAAAGTGAAAAAAGACCGGAACCGTCAAAACGTCAGAATAATACAGGCAAAGAAAGGGGGATATCGCTTTTCTTTCCTCTTTTCCCCTTACATAGTAAACAAGCAAACAAATAAAACGTAACATACACGTAAACCTCGTACACTATTACAAGACCGAGCCTAAATCCCGTCTCTTCTTGCTTGACAACACTAACACACAACATTCGTCGTTGATTTTGATATCTCCTCCTCTATCCGATAACAAAAACCCCCAGTCTTCTTCAACACCATTCTCCAATTCTCCGTTTCATTCAAACTCCCCCGTCTCGGGCATTGCATCATCTGTCCTGTCGAATCCTCTTCCCCCGAAAAACTACAAAACCCTCCCGTAGAACAAATCAAGGTTTTTTTCTCGTAAGACATCATTGCAATAAAAAAAGGGACAACGAGAAAACAAGAAAGGGTGTCAATAAAACATCAGCTGAAGAACGAAAAAGTGCCCCATCATGAAAGAAACGGACAGAAAAAGAAACCCATGTGCCATATCCCAATGCTAGTTCCATAGCCCCCGTACCCATCCATCCAGCCGTTGGTAGGGTCTGGCATCCCATCCGTCCATCCCTGTGTGTCCGTAGTTCCGTGTGCCGCAGTCCAGATCGCTAATGCAGGTGTATTTTGTTCGAATCAAGAGAGCCATATGTTTTTCATGTCCGCGTGTGAAGAGAGATGTATGTAGAAAGGATAACGGGGAAATGTATGTATGCGTGCCTCGGAAGTCTGGGTGGGCGTTTGTGTAGGTCGTATTTTCTCCCATATTGACGCAGAAATATGTAATTTCGAATAGAATACGATTCGACGACGGGGTGAATATTGCCTTCTTCTCCGCCCGACCGACGAGGGAATTAGCGTCCACGACTCTGTCGGCCAGATCCCATAGACCCATCGTATTCGTCTTGAGATGGATGGAGTTGTCGTCGCCGGCTGGCCTCGCGGGAGGCTGTTTCCGGGCTCGCCCGCCGCTTGCCTGTCGAGGTCTCCAGAGGCGGATAGGCCGACATGGAAGGGAGAATCGGGCCGGGACTAGCAGTTGCACTATGGACCGGACTGGCACTCGGGACACCGGCGGAATAGGCAGGGGTGCTATACGGACTGACCCCAGTTGTCAGTTCGGCGACGCTCGGCAAGAGGCCTCCTCGCCCTTGCCCTGTGTTTGCCGTCTGGATCGGAGCAAGGCCGTAAGCGGGCCCAGGCATGCCATAGCCAAGTTCAACGGGTTCCGGGTGTCCGTAAGGGGGCCTGGGAGGAACGCTTTCACGCCGTGCCGCCAACGGCCGACCACTCGAGAGCGGGGGTGGTATCAGGGATGCGCCAGGCCCGCGGCCATATCGAGGGGAGGGCATGCTCGCGATTTCTCGAGGCAGGCTGCCTTGAGATTGTGAATGGCCGTGTCCTCTCGAGGGAGACACTCGCTGGGAGCCCGGGGCTTCGGCGCCGGTCATATTTAGCGAGAACGGGATTACTCCTGCGCGTCTCGCCATGTCGGTCTCGCCTAATTGCCAGTGCATCGCCTCGGCGGCGCGCCATGGGACCTGCATCTCTTCGGCGACTTTGGCCCACATCTCGGGTTTGAACCTAGTTTTCTATCAGAAATCTTCGTCGCAGAGTGGCCACAATAGCCGGGCCGTGGCCTGTGAGTAGAATAGCGTTGTACTTACCTCTCGTAGAGCCGAGCAAGCTTGTTCTTGCGCTCCTCGTCCCACTCGCTCCGTCGCTCCAGGTAGTTCTGATAATGGAGCCGACAGCTGATGGAGCTCCGACCAGGAAGTCGCTTCGAGATGTCATCCCACTTCATTCCACTCCCTCGGAGTTCGATGATGAGCGCGTCCTCCTCGGGCGACCACTTGCTCTGCTTCTTTGCTGGCGACTCGGAAGTGTGTGGCGGCATGCTGCGCTTCCCACTGCCGCCGCTCCCCGGACGCGACGATGGTCCACTCCCAGGAGCTGGCCCCAAGTTAGCCGCCGAAGGGATCCCGTGGATCCCTGGCAGAGGCCCGCCGGGGCCGACACGGGGGGAGGACGCAGCGGGGGCTATACCGTACGGAACCGGTGATGGACCGCCTCGGGAGGCTGCCGGTGGCGCTGAAGCAGGGGCAGAGGCCGTTGGGGGTTGATAGGCGGAAGATGTGGAGGACTCATTAGAGTCGGAGCCCTTGAGGAGCGAGGCGATATCCACGATGACGGTGTCTCGCTGGACTCTGCCTACAAGGGCCGTAGGGTTATGGGCGCCAAAACCGCGCGCCCGTGATAGCGTCCGCCTCCTTTCGAAGAGCGTTTGGGCCGACACTTTGTAGATGGGAAAGGCTACGCCTTTCTCGAGCTAAAGCAACGGGGCTAGATCGTGAGCGTGCCGTGAGGCGAAGCTGTCGACGCCTTCGGACGTTTATCGTCGGCGTGGCTTCGGGGAAGATCAGTGCTCCGTAGAGCTTTGCAGGGAAGAGAAGAGCTAGAGGTTGAGCAAGAAGTTTAATCCCGGATCCGAGAAGTGTGAGCTGTAAGGGGATGTTGAAGAAGTTGAAGGTGCGTTCCGAAGACGGCGCTGATCGAGGCTTTCTTGAAGTTATGGAGGCGCTTGGCAGGAGGAAGATAAAAGGGGTATCTCTCTATCGAGTAAGAGAAAGAAGCTCCGGAACAGGGAGCTGAAGGTAGGGGAGAGCTGGAGCTTTCAACAAGGCGTGTCTCGCGTCCGGGGACTCATCAACATGATTGGCGCTCGTCCGGTACCCGCCCGCCAATGAACAAGTGATTCAACGGGCTGCTGAGCCGGACAGGAGGAGGATGGGAGCGCCGGCGGATGGGTAGGTTGGTCAAACTAGTTTGCTGATGTACCTGGCAGGGGAAATAACCGACTCTTCCATAGTCATCGTCTCTCCCGAGAGAAGACGCAAGCTGGCCGATGGGGACGAGACAGCACGGGCCCGGCAAGACGCGCCTCTGCAGATTGACGGTGGGATTGGGAAGGGGAATAAAAATTCTCGATGACGGCCTGTCTATCCAACCTGGTGAGCGCGGTGGGGGACAGAACCAGGGTCCGGGTCATGAGCGAGGAGCTCCAACCAGGACGACGACGGCTTTAAAGACAGAATACCGAGGACACGACAGAACCGCTGCCCTCCGGAGCCGTACAGACAGTGTGCAAAGGTGTAGAGCAGATGGGCGAGGCCCGTCGACCGGGGGGAGGGAACATGGAGGGGGTGAGTATAGGGGGGGTGCAGAGATGGCAAACTGTGGAGTAGAGAAACAGAACAAGGGGACAGGGTATGTGCAAAGTCAGGGCTTGGATGTCATGGTAAGGATGTAAACTCTTAATGGGTTCTGGTTGTGCATAGGGCCTGGGCAGCCACCGGAAGGACCAGTCAGGGTCTGCACCCAATGCCCTGCCAAACACTGACAAGGTGGCCTGTCAGATATCGGCAGCCTCAGGGCAGCGAGGTAACCCTCCATGGTTCCGTCCGGAACGGTCCTGCCTGACTTCTTGCCGCAAGCATTTTTGAACGTGAACTGCGCCAACGCGGACCGGCCCAAGTCGACAATGTGAGACGAACACCTCCAATTCACCATATTTCCTCGTTCATCGCAAAGCACGGCTGCCGGACCGGTCGAGGTGTTGGCCTCTGGCACAGGACCGGAGCCGGCGTCCCTTGGCGGGAAAGGTACCGCCCCTCATCCCCCCAATCCAGACTCCCACTTGTTCGACGTGCCCTCGGAGGGGTCTGCTGGTGCGAGGAAGGGAACTGATAGAAAGAGCCACCAACCGAGTACCGAACCATAATGATCGAAGTTGGCATGCCGGTAATATCGACCAGGGCCTCAGAATATGACAACAAATTCATGCATGAGCGGCGCAGAGACAGACCGCAGTAATCTCGACCACAACCTGTTTGGTTAGCAGCGCTAAGTTACCCCCCCAAAATGGCATGTCGATGATGCAAATCTTTAATGTGCGCCCAAGACAGGAGGGAGGCGGAGGCCTTTCGAGGAGACAGGTGAATGACAGCCCCGTGAGGGGAGTGGCGGTCACCGGACTCGGTCGGGTTGCAACTGGGCCAGAAAACTCTTGCAAGTTGGGCTCGACCGGCTTCTTGGTTCCTTTTTTTTTTAACCCTTTCCCATCCGCAGCCTTTCCCGTTACTCGCAGCCACCCGCCGCCTTACTTACAATATGGCACGAGACGCGCCTGGCGGTTTAGAGGAACGGGAGGCAGTGCAGGGCAGTGGCCAGGCGTCAGCCAAGTCTTTCTGCATCTTTCTGCATCATCCAGACCCCGGCATACCAGAGACAAGCAGAAGCTTCCCATGACAGGCCGGAGCCGTGGAGATGGTGAGCGAAGAGACGCGCGAGGATGAGTGGCTGCAGAAGGCAAGGTCGCATGGGCTCAACGGGTTTGAAACTGGCTCGCCAAACACCTGGAGCTTGATCGGAGACGGAGAGGCACCAGGCCTGCCAGGTGGGCTGGCGTTCGCCAGAAGAGAGGGGGATCAACAGGTGGACCGTTCCCATTTGAGATTTTTCCTCCGATGTTTTGCGACTCTGGTGGTTTGGTTTCGATGCGCCGGCTAACAAGGACTGTCTTCCCCAGCTGGATCGTGTGCTTGGCTCGCCAGAACAGAGACTGAAAAGTTTGGTCCGCCGATGCGGAGTCCCAGACCGAATCGGTCCATCTGGGCATCTTGCATCATATCGAGAGCCAGATCGGACCGGTCAATGCTCCAGGAGGAGGAGCCATCTCGACCACCACCCCCCCGTCCGAGGGGGGCGCTACACTAGGCGCACGGAAAGGAGTCCGAAAGACGAAAGGAGCGGCTCGCAGGCTCGCTTCGATCCGCCCTCTACCCAAAAACCACGACTCTCCGGCTCGCATCTGTGGTCCGGGTTGCACATGGGTTTTGCTGAGACCCAAGAACCTGTGCGGTCAATGTGATATAAGCCGCTTGTGGGAGGCGCGGCAAGCCCCCCAGGCCCTGCAGCCGCCGATGATCTCTCCTCTGGGGAAATTCTGGCTTTATTCCGACCTTCTGTGCGCAAAAAGGGCATCTCGCTATATGTGTCTGTTCGCTTGCCGGATCTTAGCCGGCCCCGGTCTCGATGCTACGTGCGCTTTAGGATTGGAAGCCTGCATGATGGATTGATCAGTGTGAGGGAGCATTGAGCCCGTAACATGACGGCCTTCAACTGATCTTGGTCAAACCGTTGCGACAAACCCAGGCGAGACAGGGGCCCCTTTGCGAACGTTAACGGCGAGCCAGCCCCCATCGTCGACCCAGATTGAGAGAAGCCAAACAGCCGCCGCCCGGGGGCTTGATGTCTGTGCGTTCTAGGAACTTGTCGCTGGCCAGCCCACATCACCACAATCGTTTGTGGTTCTTGTTTGGCGGGGTCGTCGACCAAACAATCCTTGACAATGGAATTGTCAGCGTGCGAGCCGTTTATGGGCTCCTGCGCAAGAAGTCATGGGCGCCGTCTTTATTGTCAATGCCGACCTGAAAATCATCCCAGTTCGGCTCCTCCTCCTTTCCGCCATGAGGAACGAACTGGCGGTCAGCGCCGTCCCTCCCCCACACCAGGATCAGGGCTCCTGCGGAACAGCACCACCGACAGGTCGATCATGAATCGCGTTTCTCTCCCAAGGGTGCTCCCTAGAGCTGGAGAGCTGCCGGTATGGAGTTGCGGGACCCGGCAAGACCAGCTCGGCTGCTCGCCATTCACCCCCCAGCCGTGATGGGCCACGATTGACTCTGCGGTGTTGCATGGCCGTCTCCAGATGGTTGCTTCTACTGCGACCCGCTCGAATCCCGTCTTTGTCTCTCCGTCTGTCCAGCTGTGCGTATCTCAGCTGGACAATGGCGGGCCTGTCCTTCTGCCTCAACCGGTACCTCCTCGGTTGCGACCCTGGGCGGGATTATTATCAAGATTCGTCGTGCCGACTAACCTTGCTATCGTAGGGTGTCCTCACTTCTGAGACCCAACCCACTGCTGTTCGGAATTGAATTTGGCATATTTCTTTTCTGTATCGTTGGCGACAGGGCTTGTGCATGTTTCGCATGTCTTCAAGGATACGGGCATATGAATGGGAGAGGAGCGCATAATTGCAGAGGGTGTGTATTGAGGCGACATCCGAGCAGGGGATACCCTTTCCCACATAGATGTGCGGGGGGATAGGTAGCAGACGCAAACTACCGTTGAGGAGCGCGTGACTGACCGGTGACGAAGGCGTGAACGGTCAGGGGAACTGGTGGAAACAATACGTGGGATACCGGCAGATCATGTTTCGCTGTTGGTGCCCGAACAAAGCAACCAGCATCCTCCCAACTTTGTCCGTTTGCTGGTTTTCCGGTCAATCTCGTCCTGATATCAGGCGGTGCTCGAGCATAGCCTTCGCCTTCGCACGCGGATCTCTGTTTTGATGTGACGGTTACGGGCCGGGTTTTATCCTCAACTTTTGGCGTAGTGGATCTGGGTATCAAAACGTCGCTAAACACAAGTCAAGTGAGCTGAACTGCATGTATGTCGTCTTTCGCCGTCTTCGATGCTCGGGCTCGTCTGAGCCTATGGTTAAGGGTTAGCCGGACTTGCTCTCGTTTGCTTCTCTTTCCGTCTGCCGACCCCTCAACTCATTGGACCGTGGCAGGCTGCATCTGACGGGACCCTAGTGGCCATTCAAGACCGACAGCAGGTCCCCTCAGCTGTTCTGGGAAGGCTTTGTTGGCCTTGCATACGTAGCCTAGCCCTAGCTGCGGCACCTGCGATCTTTTAATATGCCATGTGTGTGCTGGCTCCCAGCGGGGGTGATCGGAGTTGTACGCACTCAATGCGCGGGGCAACCCAATGACTCCAGCAGATTGCGCGATGATGGAGCCCACCATAGTCAGGATGACTCTCGCAGACGTCACAGATCCCCACTGACGGATGACGAACCTTGCAGGCCGCGACTGCTCTCCGGCGGTAGTGATAGCAGCGGGCGAACTCCCCTCTCTTTAACTTGCCCGCGAGGGTTGGACGTGTTGTTGGCCCGAAAGCGCCTCATATGCGCGCCATGGAGTTTTACCCCACGATGCTTGATAGACACACTCCCTGGTCGGGAACCTGGTCGAAAATGACGACTTCCCGTTTCCTGGCCCCCGTGGAAGCGGAATTCGACAGTCGACAAGAGATTGTCTGGCAACCCAACGTGGCGGTGAACGGCACAGGAACGATCTTGGGTAGCAAGCATGCATATCATCCGTCGCCCGACGGGAAATGTCGAAGCCTTGTCCCTGTCGTGTTTTGACAGCACAGAACAGGCTGATGGGCAATGCAACAGCGGGAGGGCGATTCCTCCCCTTGGAGCAAGAAGCAGCCGCAAGATACAGCCACCATTCTGGCATAATGAACTAGTGCAGGGAGTTTGGTCGAGTCCCGATCGTCAATCCCATCCCAGGAGCCATGTGTCGTGAGTCCAGGAAAGATGGCGGCGGTGTTGCAGGGACCGAGCGGGCGGCAACGTGGAGAGGACAATAGCATTCGTGAGATGTAGCCCTCGGCCGGATGCGACAGCCTCGTGCTGACTTTGTCGAGCTGGAACGTGGGCAGCCCGATGGGGAAGTTCGGCAAGGCGAAGAAGACAAAGAACGCCTGTTGTCCATCCGTTTGTACAGTACATACAGAAAGAAGACCGGCTGTGCCGAATCACAGCCCGCGGATTCGGGCATCGACAACCGAGGCCATCGGCCGCCAATTCCAAGGCGGAGACACCAGAAGCCGGCTGTCGGAACCCGTCATGGCGGGTGCTGCGTGGACGCGATGTTGCAAAAGCGGCCGGCCGTGGAGCTTCGACCAATGATTCTCCGTGCGGGCGTTTGTCTTCAGGTTCCCGCGAAGTCTGAGTCCAGGCTGGCTGCATCTGGTAACATTCGATGCTGCGAGGGTTCCCAGCGGCACGGTTCTCGTCCAAGGGGCGCAAACGGACGCATCCAATCGAGACCGCAGCCGAGCTGCTTCTGTTTGCGATCCGAGATCAGGGAGAATGGATCAGTAAAAAGAGAGAAGTGACAAGTGACGGTCAAGCCGAATCGGCTGCGGGGTGACGCTTGCAAGACCGCAAACCTGCAAACCTGCGTCGGAGGAGGCGTGCGGTGAGACTTTGGTGCCTGACGAGAGAGTCACGAAAGTATGAACCTGGCAGTCCCGGCCTAGAAGGGAGGCACGAGGCACGGAAAGAGATTTTGATGAGCTTGTCCTACAACGGGAAACAGCGAAGGACGGCAGAAGGACGTCGGCACGGCGGGTACCCAAATTCCAGCAACAGGTAAAGTACACGGTACGTACTGGACGGGTGGGTAGTACCGACCTGGCGAGGCGGGTCATCAGCTCCACAATACTCACGACAGCCTCATCCGATGCTGGAGGGCCTCTCTAATTCCTGAGGAGTTCGTTCAACCATCGGGGGAGCAGTAGTCCTCGATCCGGCAGGGTTGCTGAACCGCAGCGGCAATCACCAAATCTGAGACGTTTTTGACAACCGCTGCGGGACTCGGGAGGGGCCGCTGAGCCACTAACTTGGAGCATCCCTGCGAGGTAAAACTTGCACAGTGTTTGGTGCACCGTCGCAGTCAACCCGGGACTCTTGTTTATGCCCATCCGGAGGAGAGTAAACCCTCCATTCACGCATTCATCAGAATGTGACCGCAAAACGCGACTTGAACCCAAGCCCTCAAATCCACAACTAGCGCTGTGAACGATATCCGTTTCATCTTGCCCTCACCTTGAGCGGCGTGGACTGCACGGTGCGAGCTCTAGGGTTCGGGTTATCAGTAGGATCCACAAGTTGCCCAAACAAACTCCGCCAGGCAGCGAATGGAGGTGATGACTGAGTCTGCATCTAAACACCACAAGATCATCATCCCTACCGCTGAAATCGAAAACGCCCACCAACAGCATAACCGAAAACGAGTTTCCAAGATACAAAGACCAGTCTTATTCACAAAAACGACAAGATGACGACCATGGCCGATGTCCCCCTCTACGTTGTGTCCGAGTACTCGTCGTCGGAGCGCCGCATCACTCCAGCATGGTCGATTGCCCAGCTGAAGAAGAAGATGGAGCCCGTCACGGGTATTCCTCCCTCGTGCCAGAAGATCACTCTCAAAACTGCCACAAACCCAAGTCTCCCAGTTGAGGCGGCGGACGAGGAAGCTACACAGCTGGCCAACTTTCCACTCGTCCCATACGCGGAACTGAACGTAAGTATATCCATCAAAGACAAAGTCAAGCGAGTGTAATTTCCACTTGCTCTCTACCTTGTAGCCTTTGGTCACCTCCTGGTATCCTTAGCGCTAGAGCTTGCTGCCTGTTTCCTGATATGGAGACTTGACGCAGTGTGGCAAGTCATGCCAGTCCAGGAATGTGATCAACCCCATCAGACCACACCGGCACTGGGTGTGAATTGGCCTCTGAGGTCTCCCGGCGTGGCCTGAGTAGTCTCGGCTGTCAAAAGTGCCGTATCCACGGCGCCTTTACGCTTGGGGAGAGAAATGACGATCCCATGGGTTGTTGATATTGCTGTGCCTTCGAGACTCCCTTGGCCGTCTTCGGTTTTGCTTAGCTAACGGACTCGCTAGATCACCGATACTCGACCTCCTACTGGCAGACCTAATTTCTTTAACGCGGTTGGCGTGGAGAAATTTGTGCTTCCAGAGGAGGAGTACGAGAAGAAGACTGATTCGGTTCTAGCGTGGAAGAAGGCACAGAAGCTTGGCCGCTTTGATCCTGACGCTCCGACACACGAGCAGGCCAAGGTCGAGGCTATCGCAAAGGAGATCGAGGCCCGCGGCATCGCCGTGGGGAAGCGATGCCGAGTCGGCGAGGACGACAGCAAACGGGGTGAGATCAAGTATGTCGGCGATGTCAAGGAGATACCGGGAGGTATTGGCGCTTGGGTAGGCGTCGAACTAGACGAGCCAACCGGTAAGAATGATGGAAGCATTGCCGGGAATCGGTACTGGGGCGAACCCTCGGAGCTCAAGCGCGGTGTCTTCGTCAGACCGGAGCGGGTAGAGGTTGGTGACTGGCCCGTCCTGGATGACTTGGAAGATATGGAGGAGATATGAGTCGCCCACGGTACTCACAATTCGTTCTCGTCTACAGATTCACTGCTCTGGCCCCGACTAAACGAAGTACAGCTCATAGTTCCTATGGTATCGATGGCGACTTCAAGAGGCACTCCCGGTTCCCTTGTACTCAAACCTCTTGGAGAGATATGGGAGCCCCTATGTTAGATACTGGGAGATGACGATACGATTCACGCTTAGGCAATCACTCCGAAAATAAGGGCGCTTTCTCTGGCAGGCCAGTGAGCAAAAGACTACAGTTTTTTTATCGAATAGTTCGAGACTCTCTCTGACTGTTGGTTCTGCAAAGTGTTTGGTTTGCAGGACATGTTGACAGGGAACCGAGTCAGTGGGAATCTCGGGCATTTTCTAAGGAGTCGCCAAGAATGCAACGAAGAAACAGCGAGTATATGTCTCCAGCAAATTCTCCGGGATGACATGCAGATGTTTCTGTGTTTCTTGGTCGCCGAATAGAGAGTGGTGATGGGCCTTTACAAGAGTGAGAATACTGTCTAGGTCCTCAGAGACCACAACAACATCTCCTCTGGACCTGTAGGGCTGCTCGGTTGTTCGGCTTGCATTTAGCCGCATCACGGTTTCTTGGGTCGGCGCAAGGGTCTGTCACTGTCCCTGTGTGAAGCCCCGACGTTTTCGACAAGGGGTCCATCCCCCTGGGGTGCATTCCGGGAGCCGAGCCCGCAGAAGAGTTTGGATGGCGGACGACCTTCATCCAGCGTTGGCATTTTGCGCTGCTGGAGTTTCTCAAAAGCACCTAGGTGTCTTTGACCCGACAGAGTCGCGTGTTTTTACAAGCAGCCAAAACCCGGACATAAGGATATTCTCCTGGTGTCTCCAGGTCAGCTCCATGGCCAAACGTCTGCCACTGACAGGCCTGCCAGCACGTTTAGCATCTGACACTCAACCAGCAATCCTGACCCAGGAACAGGGGGTGGGGCTGGGTGGCAGGAAATATTCCGAAGCAGCCGAAGGAAAATCTACGGCGAACAAACATTGTTTGGCCAATCGATGACGGGAGCCTCGCCAACTGGGCTGGTCCCGACCATGCAGGATACCGCCGTTGCAGATGGGCCCATCGAGATGTCTTGAATGAACCAGGAAACCAAGCCCTCCTTACTTGGTGACTTATTGGCCTAGATGTGTTCGGATGACTGATAGCCGCTTCAGAATCCCCAAGTTCGTCTGGTGTACCCACCAGTGGCGCTGTCGAGCTGAGGCCCCAAAAAGATATGCAGCTTGGCGAATTCAAGATGCGTCCAGTGTTGAGCACACCAGCAGATCCACCAGCCGTGATCTGTCTTCTTGGCCAAACATGTCGAAGGCCAATTGCGTCTGCAACACGGTGGCCGGGCTGCTGGCTTGCCGAATGTTTGCGCAAGGCCTGCCATGAGATGCTTCAGGTGAAAATGATCGACTGGAAGCGCGGCGCATTACGATGCAACCCCCAGGACCATACCGCTCTGGGCACTTGCAGCACAGGTGTTGGTGGTTGCTTGAAGAAAGCTGTGGCGCTAAAACAGTTTCGCTGTCTCAGACGTGCCCCCCCAAACACCTCTTCAACAGATCCCCTTACCATGCTTACCACCAGAGGTGGGACTCGTCGCTCCTTTCCCCGAGCTGCGCTCACACGACCGTCGCACTGCGAACATTGATTCCATTCCTCTCCTGCGAAATAGATGCAGATTGCTTTTGACATTGTTCAATGCCCAGCTGTCCGGCTCCCTTTTCCGACGCCTCAACCAATCGTAGCATCCAATTGCTTGGCCGGGATACAGGGATACCTAGCCACTGCTGCACCCCAGAGCTCAACGGCGCGTACTCGCCTACCGCCCTCCCCACCTTGCCGTCGAGCCGGGCCAAGAGGCGTCCCCAGACTCGCAGTGCTTTGTGGTCGTCGGCCACAGTCGTCTCCTGCCATTGCCTACCCCAGTCTTAGCATACCCTTCTCGACGATCAGAATCCGAGAAACCAAGGCCGACAGGCCAGAGCCCTGTTGCGCGAGCCGGACAGCAATGTGACGCCCCGGCCTCTGCCGAACTCGAGCTTGCTTTTCTCCTTCCTACCCCCTTCGGATCCTTATCCCTTCGCGCCTCCCCACCACGAATCGAAATTCCCCGATCGAGGATCCCACCAACGCATTCCCGCTCTTCGAACCTAGCACCCACGGAGCGACGTCGACCGTCGCTGGTGCTGGCGAAGAACGATGATGGCCCCTCCACGGTGGCTGCTGGCCGCCGCCGCCGCCGCCTCTCTCACGGCCCTGCCGCTGGTGTCAGCTGACAGAGCGTCGATTGACTGGATGGACCAAGTGCCGGTATGGCAGCAAAACGAAGTAATGCGGCTCGTATTGACGGCGCCGTCGGGCGAGGCCGCTCCATTGACGTACAGCGTCTATCCGCTCACGCAAAGCTCGGGCGTGAATGGGACCGAGATCACGAGAAAGGTACGGCGGGATTGCTCGTTGCAGGTTCGCTGCAGGCGAGAAAGCTGCTAACGCACATGACAGGCGGTCAGGGTTTCGGGCAACATCGTGCTCGCCGAGCCAGAAACTTTCGACCAGCTAAACAAATCAGACACGATCGCCTACCTCTCGTGCGACCGCGATGACTCGGACGATTTGATCAATAATGTCATGGCGATGAGCAAGCTACGCGCCATCCTACTGTATAGCCAGAAGGGGAACTGCTGCGGTCTTATGGGGGCAAATCTGCCTTTCGATTCGATATTTACCATGGGGAGCGCGGCCGAGGCGTCCGAAACGCTAAACACGACCACGACGGCCGAGGGCATCGTGCGCGCCTCAATCATGGGCAACTGGACACAGGAGCGAGCAGATGACGGCGAAAGCCAGAATGGCAGCAACTCGGCGGTCGCCATGAGCATCTTGTACAGCATCACAGGGCTGATTACGCTATTATTTCTTGTTATCATCGGGACAGGCGCCATCAGGGCTCATCGATATCCGGAGCGGTATGGACCGCGGTCTGGCTACGGTGGGCGGCCAAGGCAAAGCCGTGCCAAGGGACTGGCCCGGGCCGTTCTGGAGACACTTCCCGTTATCAAGTTTGGCGACCCCACCCCGGCCAAGCTAGATCCAGCGTTCGAGCTCGAACAACAGCAATCGAGGTCGTCACCAGATCCCGCTGCGAGAGCACGGTTATCGGCCATTCCTGAGGAGCCGCGGACGCCGATGAACCCAAAGAAAGAGCCCCCGACGCCGAGACCCGAGACCATCGCAGAGACAACAACGACAACGACAACAACTGCGCCTGCCCAGGGGTTAGGGGCGACCAACTCCACCAGCAATGGGGCCAAGCAGGGTCCGAATGACGAACATTTGGGATGTTCTATCTGCACCGAAGACTTCACGGTCGGCGAGGATGTCCGCGTGCTTCCCTGCGACCACAAGTTCCATCCAAATTGCATTGATCCATGGTTGATTAATGTCTCGGGAACCTGTCCACTTTGGTATGCCATGATCCTTGACCAAGCTATGTGTAGATTCTAATCCTCTTCTTTAGTCGTCTCGATCTGCGACCGCAGAGTGACAGGATAGCAGATGGTAGCCCCGACGACCACCTTCAGCTGGCACCACCCTTGTCGGTCGAGTGGACAGATGCAGACGAAGGTCTCGGGCCCAACCGGGAGCGGAGGAGATCCCGCCTCCTGGACCTCCACCGACTCAGGCAAGCGACCGTTGAGGAGCGGATTGAGATCCTTCGGAGGCACCGATCACAGCAACAGGGGCCAGCAGCAGAGGGCGACTCGGAGGAGCCGGGGCGAAGAGCGAGACTAGCGGACCGGCTGCGAGACCGGTTTCGGATCCGGACCCTCGCCACTCGACCAGCCAACTCCTGACGGCTCACGAATGACCCGCCCTCCCCTTTACAACAACCACCAACAACGACGACAACATGTCGAACTAATTCGGTGGTCTTAATGACGTAATGTCTCCCATGGCCCAGGTCAAGACCAGATACCTGGAAGATGGGAGTAATGTTGTACCAGCATTTTTGTTACAGCATTTTTTGACATGTGTTTTCGACCATTCTTCTTTCTTGGGCGACTATCAAAATACCACGGCGGGAACACATGGGAATATGATTGGACTGGAAGCGGGTTCTTGCAAAGTCACATCGATACCATTTATTGCCTTGTTTTTATTGGGATTGCAGCGTAGACTTGGCGTTGGGGAGGAAGGGGTCACAAAGGGGACAAATGGGTACGAAATGGTTCGGCACTCTTCATGGAACGGTTGTTTTTTTTTTCTTGGTGCGGTGCATTTTCAGGCGTTTTTGTTCTTCCATAACTCACGAGCCGAGGGTCATTCCCGAGTCAGCATGGATGGTGGGGAGGGGGCGCGAGGACGGCTGTTGTGAAAAAAAAGGGAGTCTCACCTCGGGATGTCTGTACTGGGCGTAGAAGTGTGCGGGCTGCTGCGATACAAGATATTCTACGAATACGGATAGGTGGCGATCTCGGTTCGGGTTAGCTAGCCTAGGACTGCATGGAGCGAACGAATAGAAGACGGCGGTTGGTCATGACCGTTTGGTTATGTTGCGCGTCCACATTAGCGGTTGGTACTTGTATACAGTGGTGATTACAGTATGTATGTATGTGATGCTTGGGGGTCGGAGCGGTGGGGTTCGGTGTCACGATATGTGCGTATATTGGTGCCCGTGGTGCCGTCGTCCACCACAGGAACTTTTTGTTGATATTTTACCTTCCCTGCCTGGGTACCTACTTTATCTATTCTGTATGTCTCGGACGCAGGGAAGCAGGAAAAGAAAAATGGGCTCGTTTGCTTTCTTTTCTTCTCGGGACTTTTTAGGGGCTGGGTGGTTTTCTTCTTGGCAACGTGGGAAAAGGACTCTTTGGGTTCGTTTTACTTTCTTTTTTTTTCCGATGGTGTATGTATGTATGTATGTACGGATGGGCTGGCAATCTTGCGCGCGGGCTTTCCGTCTCGTGCGTACGGCTTATCCGTAGATGATATACCGGAATGCAGGGACGAGTTCAGACCCATCCGGACCTTTGAGATTTTTCTTTTTCTTTTTTGCCTTGTGAGACTGACTGTTTGTTTAGACCCCACCCACACCCTAGGTATGTACATAGTCGATTCCCGGGTTCCGGGTTCTGGGCGGTGGTCTCGTAAGGGGGGGGGGGCCTCCTCGATGGTCGTCGTGAGTACATATCAAGATATATTTCTTTGCCTGAGGGGCTGGGATAACAAGTGATATACGGAGGAGGTCGACATGGCCAGTTGTGAAGACCAATTATGAGGAGGTAAGTTGGATAGATGGAGTGTGTTAGTGGTAGAGAGTCTGTGAAAGAAAAATTCGGGCTCTTCCAAAGGTCACTGTATATCATTTTGTCTGCTACTTCCGAGAAATAATTGTATACCCGGCCTGTCAGCTACGCCTACACTATGTACCTATGTACTAGTAAAAGTAATATGGCCAACGGCACTTGTGCGGGACGATGTTCACAACGGGAGTCGAGGCAAAAAGGTGGGCCCCCTTTGGCCTTTGTTCCCTGGTTTTTGGCGCTAGGTCCGGCGACGGCTTGCCGGCAACGAACCAGAAAAAGCAACAACGGCAGCGGCAGCGGCAGGGCTCCCTCTTCCCTCCCCCTCTCCGAACCGATCGCGCACGGCCCCCCAGATTTCAGATTGATCGGCGCAGGGGTCCATGAACTGACGGCGGGGCGGAGAACTCCTTACCAAGTTTGAGGCTGAATGACGACCTGCTATTGGAAAGTGGTGGTGATTTCTTGCGTTACTATTGTGACCGCCGAATCTTTCTCCTCTCCCCGTCTTGCGCGCCGGACAGTTAGTGACGAGAAGACACTGTGTCTGCGGCGTCGAGATCGAAAGCCAATCGAGGACCCCTGTTTAAGGTTGAGCGATACAGGGATGACCCCGCACACCGTTTCTTTGCTTTTTTCTTGCTGCAGTCTGTTGTGAACTCCAGCTGGCTGAACTGCCCCTCTCTCTGCTTATTCCCCAACCTCCAGAGAGACTTGTCGGTTTTGCTGGCCGCACGGTAACACCCACCAGGCATATCGCTCGTTCCGGGAGCCTGGGGATCGTCGATGGGTGTTGCTGTTGCGGGAATGAAACCGATTTTATTCTGCTTCACACGCTCAAGCATTTCTTCATCCTCCCGCCGCGTGGTTACACACTTGCAAGCTTCCCTCATCGGCCTCTGTGGCGGGCGATCCGGGAGCTATCTTTGGTCGTGCTTGTTTTGCCCGACGTATGGAGCCTCTCGGGCTAGGTTCCGAGAAACCTCGGTCGTTCACTCTCAGGCGCGCCCTCGAGATTTCTCAATTCGCCGTCTTGGCCGGTCTGCTATTCCGACGGCATTTTCCCTGAACTGCATCCCCCCTTTGGCGTAACCGGTGCCCCGTCATCCTATCACCGAAAGCCCTCATGCAAGTCGTCCGGACAAGTCACCCAGGCTCATCACATCGCTCCATGCGGCTCCGGCATATGTTTGCTGTCGGCTGCTCTCTCGGCTGCTGCAAGCCACCCAGTGGGAGCTTCCCCGGTTTGGCACACCAGAGCTGGTTGTTCGGCCAAAAAGTCGAGACGAGAGCCCAAGCAGCGGGGTCCCGGCATTGTCGATGGCAAATGTCTTGGGGGATTTTTTTTCTTCCTCTCTTCTGTTTTCTTCTTTGCCCATGACCTGGACACGAAGTGTTACACCAGCATGCCACCGAGCACCGATCGGAGGAGGTCAGCTACAGGCCAAAACTACTTGTCATAGGTTCAGCTGAGATTTGTCCCACCGCCCGGGTCCTCTGGCACAGCTCTAGCCTCATCACATACGGCCGCTAAACAGTGACCTCTACTAGCTGCTGCCGGACATGCAGAGCCCTTCCAAGGAAAACTCGCGGCGGCATCCCCCTTTCGGCCCTAGCCTGCATTCGGTCTGGTGGGCGTAATCTGGGATGCGATGATGCATCTCTCGGAATGCCGGGTCCTGTCGGCTGGGAAGTCCGAGCATATGCCATCGCGAAGCAAGGGAGAGAGTTCTCTTCTTGGGGGGTTCACCTGGTGTGGGCAGCTTCCCGCTAGTGTCCCAGCCGCAATCCGGATGTATCGCCTTCCTTGGCTTTGGACCGTGGTGTCGTCAGAAAAGCATTGTCTTTGCCGACCGCCCCCTCCCCCGTCAGTCAGGTAGTAGACCAGGAACATGGGCGTTATCCGGGTGGTACTGCAGCGATGTGGCTTGCCAGCACGCAAAAACCGTCGATCTTTGCCGTACCCGATCATTGCCGGGCTGAGCATCGAGAAGTCGAGGCAGGCTCAGTTGTCGTGCTCTCCTGGGTATTGGCTGTGGTGTCCCCCGCTGCTGCAAGGACTGCCATCTTTTCGATTCGTCTCAGCAGCTCCTTCTCAAGTAACCGTCCCCGATCCCCGTCCAATGTCTGGGCACTGTGGCTTGCTGCCGGGACCACTCTGGTGCATGTCCATGTTGATACGCCCGTCCTATTTCGTTATATCCCACCTATAATTCCCATCGGGGGTGCTCTCCAGCACAAATAGGATTCTGCCCCTTTATTTTTCTACCTGTACCTAAAACGATCTATACATACCTTTGGACACCGCTCTCTTGTTGAACCTAGGTCGCCCCTACCTCAACAGATCCTGGGGAGCGTGCAGAGTTGGCCGATGTCTTTCCCTTCTTCCGCTATCTCGCCCGCCCCGATTCCGTGCCCGACAAGTTAGCCGGTCGGTTGTTGGAAAGGCCGACCCGAACGAGTGGACGGAACGGAAGATGGCCCCTTCGCCGTGGGCGATCCTCGTCGGACGCCATGTCGATTTGGAGGGGGAGTATGCGGAACCCATAGCGGGCGTCATTATTAGTGTCATACTCGCCATGCTCTCGCTCGTCATCATCTCGTCGTTTTTGAGTGAGTTGGTCCACGGAGGGTTCCGATAGTGTGTCGAGCATGCGTTTAACTAATGACTATACCAGCCCAGCGATTCCTGGCCGTCAAGATATGGGCTAGGCTTCCGTTTGTACAATGGCGTATGTCAACCTTGATTACGATGATACTACCCGGACGAGAGTAACTGACTGGGGGGAAGTCGTTTTTGCCATATACGCCGACTCGTTCCTGTTCGTCTTTGCTACCGCCATACTACAGTTCGGCTTCGGCGTGGATGAGTCCATTTCGGTCTGTGAGGCAGCCATCCTGTTGTGTCTGGTCTGTTACGTGACCACCAAGGTATTTAAACCTTCCAGATATCCTGGCATCTTATGTCAGTATGTAGAGAGAAAGGTTACTGACAATCTTTTTCGCAGATTGTACGTGTATTGGATAATCAGGGGTGGGTCTGCGTGGCTTACATATCATAGCTGATATACCTGTTCCTGGTTGAGAAAGCGGTATGTACTTGCAATTCTGGGGCATGGAAGTACAGTTTAGCTGACCAGCGTAGCATATCATCCGACCGACGGGGAAAAAACCGCGTTTGCACTCGAAGCTCTACCTCACCAACTCGTTCGGCATGATCGGTGCGTTTCCCGAGAGCGGAATCGACGGCGTAAAGGGGCGAAGCTAACTGGGTCCAGGCATCTACTGTGGTGTGGTCGTCCTTAACTTCATCTAGTATGCCTCTTCTATCTACGATGCGAGGATTCTCAGCTGACCGTCGAAGTCGTATTACGAGGGTGGAGAACGGCCAATGCATCATTGGGATGAAGAAGCTTGCCATGATTCCCCTGATTGCCTTCGACTTGTTGGTAAACGTATGTGGGCATCCTTGGCATAGAGGAAGTGTTCTGACCCATGTCTGCTAGATCTACCTCACCATTCTCTTCCTGATACCATTATCCGGCAAGTTTTCGATATAGTCCACGGTTTGACAAATATCTAACTTGAGTAGGATTATATTCGTTTAAAAACATGCGGGAAACTAGGGGAAATAGACGCCTCAGGACGGTCGCCTTGCGCACATTCATCGGATGCGTGTGCACTCTTATTAGCAGCATAGTGTATGTCTTTCTCCGTGTCACGCTGCCCATTCCCAACTGACGCCGAACAGAAACCTAACAGTACTAATGGCTCTCGAAGGCGAGCCAGGATGGGTTTGCTTGATGTGTTGTAATAGTGATAGTCTGTGTCCTCCCCTTTTTTTTTCCCTCCCCTAGTTTTATGAGAGATCTCTTTTACTAACATCCATCTGCAGTCCTCTTCAGCGCCATCGTCATCCAATGGGTCACATCCCGCGACAGCAACTCGACGGTATCCGACTCCCTCTCCATCTCCCAAGGCCACAGCCACGCCGGCGGCGGCCCCGGCGATGAGCTGAGCCACATCCGGTCGCAGCGCTCGCGACAGCGCACCAGCCGCACCGGCGCCGGGAGCGGTGGCGGCGGCGTCGGCGGGACCACAAACGGTGGTAGCTACGGCACGGACCACACGACGACCAACAAGTCGGCCGGCGGCGACGACCTGACGACCTCTGTCCACCGCGGCAGCGTCGATAGCGACTGCTGCACGCCGCCTATTAAACGTAGTGCTATCGCCAGCACCGAGGCTATCGTCGATGACGCGGCGGATATGTCTATCGTGGACGACTCGCCGCGGAGTATGAACGGGCCGTTTTCGGATGATAAGCGGATTTGGGGGAATGGTGGTGGTGGTGGGCATGGACATGGACATGACGATGAGAAGGATGTCGTGCCGCTGGATATGCTCCCGCGTCTGCCGCCGCCGAGTTGGACGAATACGGCTCGCCATGTGCCCTCGGCTTCGGAGGTGTTGGTCCATGTTGACTATGGTGCGAGTCTTAGTCGGGAGACGACGGGGGAGGGGGTACGGCTGGGGAATAGCATTGTTATTGGGGCGGGGACTGCTCCCATTGTTTCTGGGGGTGGAGGTCCTGGGGTTCCTGGTGGTGGTGGCGCCGGGAGTCCGGTCGCCGTCGGGGGTGTTGGGGCCGGCGGTGTGGGTGGTGAGGAGAGGAGGGGGCGTCGGTCGCCTTGGTTTCTTGGTGGGGAGTCGGTTGGGCTCTAGAAAAGGGGGTGGGGGAGGCGTCTTTCCTTGCCTGAAGGGTTTAGGGGGGTGGGGAGAGTCCTGGGCCGAGAAGCGAGAGCAGGTGGTCTTTCTGATCGATCTGGTCTGCGGCTGGATATATTCATCTGTGTAACAGTTCGATCAAGATCTTGATTTGGAGTTTGGTTTGATTTTGGTCCGAGGATGAGCTGATTATCCCATCCGGGAAGGGGCATCGGGGCGGGGGGGGGGGGGGGGGGGGGGGGACCAGTGGGTTGGGTGACGGCTGGGGGCTGTTTGTGTTGAAGGCGTCACAA